>CM039505.1:5290104-5520104 GCA_022432975.1 Begonia masoniana | reverse complement strand
ACACTAATACCTAAGGAAACTAATTCATTCTATACAAAATAAAATCTCCTTTAATTAGGAAAGTATCAATCCTAATATTTACACCTTTCGAACACTCCCCCTCAAGTTGGAGCATAAATGTCAATCATGCTCAACTTGTTGCAAAGATAATTTACCCTACTTCCATTTAAAGCTTTTGTGAGTAAATTTCTAACTTGGTCCTCAAACTTTACGTATCTTGTAGAAATTTTACCTTCTTATGCTTTTTTACGAACAAAGTGACAATCAAGTTCAATATACATAGTGCGCTCATGAAACACAGGATTCGAAGCAATGTGAAGAGTAGCTTGGTTATCACACCATAATTTTGCTGGCAATAAAGTCTTCAGGCCAACTTCTTCCAATAATTGATAAATCCACATAATTTCACGTGCAACTTGAGCCATAGCTCTGAATTCCGATTCTGCATTGGATCGGGACACGGTCTTTTGTTTCTTACTTTTCCATGAGATCAGATTTCCTTTGATAAACACACAATAACCAGTAGTTGATCTTCTATCTATTTTTGATTCTGCCCAGTTTACATCAGAAAAACATTCAATATTAGTATGCCCATGACAAGCCATCTCAAAATGTAAGCAATATTGGGACGAGTCACAATGAAATAATTCAACTTCCCCACTAATCTTCTGTATCTCTCTAACTCTTTTTTGTTCTACATGATTCAGAATGGTATCCTTCATGAAACTTCGTGTGCTGACACGCCATCTCAAAATAGCATGGCAGAAAAGAAAAACAAACAACTTCTTGAAACAACAAGAGCTCTTTTATTTCAGATGCATGTTTCAAAATCATTTTGGGCAGATGCCGTTTCCACGACTTGTTTTTTAATCAATCGCATGCCCTCATCTATTCTTAATGGTGAGATACCTTATAATATATTTTTTCCTACTACCTTTGTTTCCTATTGAACCGATAATATTTGGCAATACATGGAAAGAGATGTTTTAATGTCAGCATCAGAAGCCCAAACTCATGGAATTGTTGATCTTGTAGACGTTGAATAAAAAATAGAAAGAAGGTATTTTTTGCAAATCCGCAATTTGCGATTTTATCTTCTTAATGGGTTAATAGAATATTTTCTATTAATTAATCTAGTATTATTAATACTTTTAATTATTAATATAGAATCTAGAACTAATTCATGATCATCCTATTAGGATCGATCTAAACCAATTCATTATGTATATTATTCAACGTGCCAACTATTAAACAACTTACTAGAAACACAAAACAACCAATAAAAAATGTCACCAAAACGCTCGCCCTCCGGGGATGTCCTCAGTGTCGAGGAACATGTACTAAGGTGTATGTGTGACTCGTTCAAATCATAGACGGGCACGAAAGAAAAGAAATTATTTTTCCAGTATCAGTGATCAATATTAGTGAATGAATGAGATAGAATGGAAGAGCTACATTCACTATCTAAAAAAAAAAAAGATTTCTCGTACCCTTTATTGTGTATCAAATTTATGGTTTATATTGGTGCAAATCCAATCACTCCCGTTTCCACGGCTTGCTTCTTAATCAATCGCATGCTCTCATCTATTTTTAATGGTGAGATACCTTACAATATATTTTAATGGTGAGATACCTTACAATATATTTTTTCCTACTAAATCTTTGTTTCTTATTGAAACGAGAATATTTGGCAATATATGTTCTGTTCGTGATATTCGCCCTCAAGTTGCAAAGTTAGATCCTAAATCACTAAAATATGTCTTCAAAAAAGATGTAGATGTTTTTGTCCTACTTGAACTTGGTCGGCGAACAGAGACGACCGTTGATGAACAACAACAGAACAAATGACTTGTGATGAGTTACTTACGGTGACTCTGATCAGAAGGGGTTTACAGATGACAGCTAGGGTTTAATGCTAACTAACCTTAGCATCTGAACAAACTCTGCTCACTAGGGCAGAAAACAAACGAAAAGAACAGAAAACGGTAGAGAATGGCAGTGTGACCAGACAATAGCGGCGCTCCCTTCTCCTCGGACGACAGCGGCGACAACTACTAAGTTTCTTCTCCTCTTCCCGGAGAAGAACATCGATGCAAGGGAAACCCGTACAAAAGTTTCCAAAAAAAAATTCACCTATGCACACTAGGGTAGAGAGAGAAAATATTAAAAATTATTATAACTCTGATACCATGTTATCAAAAGTGTTGAAGAGAATAATTCTCTTAGCTTTCATTCATATGCAAAATACATTTATACACAAACTTAAAATGTAATAATGAAACTAATTCCTAATTCAATACAAAATCAACTCTCATTTCATTAGAAAAGTATCAATCTTAATATTTACACATTGTTAACAAACCTCAACATCTAGAACCTCGTAAAAAATAAATTTGTTTTGCCTCAAAAGGCACCACAAAATGCAATGCATAACAAATTTAACTACCCCTTTTCTATCCTCTCCCTCTACACCTCCCTGAGAACGCATGACTCCCAATAGATTGCAACATCACTAAGCAAAGGCCTAAGCACCCCCACTTCTACAACCATAACGCAATGGTAACCTTACAAGGCATGAAATATGGTTCATATTTTCTTTAGCCTTCCCATACAATGAACATCTAATTGGAAAATCAAAACTCTTCATTTTCAAATCATCCAGATGCACTTAAAAATATGCAAACCAAATAAAAACCACAGCAGGGCTTGGACTTTTTGGTCTTCTTCCACTAATACAACATCATCACCTTTGGCAGCCTTTCGTAATTTCTAAACATATTTCTCTTTGTATATCTCTTTTTCAAGAATGCATTTCATAAAATGTAAGGCATAACAACAAAGTTTGCTCTTGGGAATACGGTTAGATTGACAATTCCACTTTATGCCTCGAATATGCTTGCATTAACATGCCTCTATCACTTTGCTGTATCAACTAGATCCGCTCAATTGTGGAATCTGTATTTTCGTAGGTTGTTGACTCATCTTAAGCTAGGCGAATCTTCTAGTCTCTTAGACAATGAATCTTTAGAATGGGAGCATCATATGTTCACAAGTGGACTCCCATATTGTCAACAGTTTTCTCTTTTAATTACCTCTTTTCAACACAATGACTCAAAATCCATGTAGTTTCCTTTTTGTAAATCTAATTTGTGAGAAGGGTAGTTTCATCTAAGATACAAAAAAAAAAGCTACACAAATGATAAGATTCAATATAAAAATTTGTTTGACGATGATATCTTGTTGTCCATCTTACAAACATCATGACTTCACATTATGATACGTTATGAATTTAGTAAGAGTTTTTTGGTAGCAGTTATTCACCACTTTCAACCTCCCTTGGATACCCACGACCATATGTCTTTGAGCTTTCTTTGCCTTGGTCTTGAATACAGTGCAAAGAATAAGAACCTAAATAATCTTTGGAGATCTAACCTTCTTGCAATTTACATTTATATGGATTATTGTTGAATCAAATGTTATTGTTGTGTATTTAATAATTCAAGTGAATGTTATCATAACAAGTAATATAATTGAAGAATTAAAGAAAAAATTTCTGCTTGTATTTTCTTATTGAATAATGTTGATCATTTACAATATATAGACAATAACTATACAGAGAAAAAGAAATAATCTAATTAGGAAATATCTAATTAAGTAATTATAAAATAATCTAAATAAAAAATAATCTACTTAGAAAATAATTTAATTAGGTAATTAGGAAATAATCTAATTAATAATCTCTTACTTTTCTAATACATTAAATCTCTTAACTTTAAGAAATTTCAATACTCCCCCTCAAGTTGAATTGCATATATTGTGCAAACCTAACTTGTTACATAGTTCCTCAAAGTTAAGACCTTCCAGTGCCTTGATCCAGATGTCTGTTAGCTGAATGTGCGCGCGCGGGCACTGCCGGGTGCGGGCACTGCCGGGTGCGGGCACTGCCGGGTGCGGGCACTGCCGGGTGCGGGCACTGCCGGGTGCGGGCACTGCCGGGTGCGGGCACTGCCGGGTGCGGGCACTGCCGGGTGCGGGCACTGCCGGGTGCGGGCACTGCCGGGTGCGGGCACTGCCGGGTGCGGGCACTGCCGGGTGCGGGCACTGCCGGGTGCGGGCACTGCCGGGTGCGGGCACTGCCGGGTGCGGGCACTGCCGGGTGCGGGCACTGCCGGGTGCGGGCACTGCCGGGTGCGGGCACTGCCGGGTGCGGGCACTGCCGGGTGCGGGCACTGCCGGGTGCGGGCACTGCCGGGTGCGGGCACTGCCGGGTGCGGGCACTGCCGGGTGCGGGCACTGCCGGGTGCGGGCACTGCCGGGTGCGGGCACTGCCGGGTGCGGGCACTGCCGGGTGCGGGCACTGCCGGGTGCGGGCACTGCCGGGTGCGGGCACTGCCGGGTGCGGGCACTGCCGGGTGCGGGCACTGCCGGGTGCGGGCACTGCCGGGTGCGGGCACTGCCGGGTGCGGGCACTGCCGGGTGCGGGCACTGCCGGGTGCGGGCACTGCCGGGTGCGGGCACTGCCGGGTGCGGGCACTGCCGGGTGCGGGCACTGCCAGGCGCGCGCGGCGCCCAGCATCTGAAAAAAAAAAAAAAAAAAAAAAAAAAAAAAAAAAAAAAAAAAAAAAAAAAAAAAAAAAAAAAAAAAAAAAAAAAAAAAAAAAAAAAAAAAAAAAAAAAAAAAAAAAAAAAAAAAAAAAAAAAAAAAAAAAAAAAAAAAAAAAAAAAAAAAAAAAAAAAAAAAAAAAAAAAAAAAAAAAAAAAAAAAAAAAAAAAAAAAAAAAAAAAAAAAAAAAAAAAAAAAAAAAAAAAAAAAAAAAAAAAAAAAAAAAAAAAAAAAAAAAAAAAAAAAAAAAAAAAAAAAAAAAAAAAAAAAAAAAAAAAAAAAAAAAAAAAAAAAAAACAATATCCTAAAAAAATTCTTATTTCTACTCCGTTTTAACTTGACTTTTTCTGACATATTTTAAACGTATTTTAACACGTTTTCCAACAAAAATTGAGGGTTCGAAAAACCCGAAACCCGAGCCGAAAAATTTACGAAAATCACTTTAAACGTCGTTTTAAACACAGGATTGGTTGGCAAAGTGATGCACCGAGCCAGGGAGGGTTCGGGGCGTTACAATCTCTCTAACTCTTTTCTGTTCTACATGATTCATAATAGTATCTTTCATCAAACTTCGTGTGCTGACATGCCATCTCAAAATGGACTGGTAGAAAGAAAAAACAAACAACTTCTTGAAACAACAAGAGCTCTTTTATTTCAGATGCATGTTCCAAAATCATTTTTGGCAGATGCCGTTTCCACGACTTGTTTCTTAATCAGTCGCATGCCCTCATCTATTCTTAATGGTGAGATACCTTACAATATATTTTTTCCTACTACCTTTGTTTCCTATTGAACCGAGAATATTTGGCAATACATGGAAAGAGATGTTTTAATGTCAGCAACAGAAGCCTAAGCACATGGAATTGTTGATCTTGTAGCCATTGAATAAAAAATAGAAAGAAGGTATTTTTTGCAAATCTGCAATTTGTGATTTTATCTTATTAATGGGTTTAATAGAATATTTTCTATTAATTAATCTAGTATTATTAATATTATTAATTATTAATATAGAATCTAGAACTAATTCATAATCATCCTGTTAGGATCGATCTAAACCAATTCATTATGTATATGATTCAACATGCCCTTCGAGGATGTCCTCAGTGTTGAGGAACATGTACTAGGGTGTATGTGCGACTCGTTCAAATCATGGACGGGCACAAAAGAAAGTAAAGTATTTTTCCAGTATCAGTGATCAATACCAGTGAATAAATATGATAGAATGGAAGAGCTACATTCACTATCTGAAAAAAAAAAGATTTCTCATACCCTTTATTGTGTATCAAATCTATGGTTTATATTGGTGCAAATCCAATCACCCCCATTTCCACGGCTTGTTCTTAATCAATCGCATGCCCTCATCTATTCTTAATGGTGAGATACCTTACAATATATTTTTTCCTACTAAACTTTTGTTTCCTATTGAACCGAAAATATTTGGCAATATATGTTTTGTTCGTGATATTCGCCCTCAAGTTACAAAGTTAGATTCTAAATCACTAAAATATATATTTTTTTGGGTATTCTCGTCTTCAAAAAAGATGTAGATGTTTTTGTCCTACTCGAACTTGGTCGGTGAACAGAGATGACCGATGAAGAACTACAACAGAACAAATGACTTGTGATGAGTTACTTACGGTGACTTTGATCAGAAGGGGTTTACAGATGACAGCTAGGGTTTAATGCTAACTAACCCTAGCGTCTGAACAAACTCTGCTCACTAGGGCAGAAAACAAACGAAAAGAACAGAAAATGGCAGTGTGACCAGACAACGGTGGTGCTCCCTTCTCCTCAGACGGCAGCAGCGACAACTTTTAGGTTTCTTCTCCTCTTCCCGGAGAAGAACATCGACGCAAGGGAAACCCGTACAAAAGTTTCCAAAAAAAATTCATCTCTGGACACTAGGGTAGAGAGAGAAAATATTAAAAATTATTATAACTCTGATACCATGTTATCAAAAGTGTTAAAGAGAATAATTCTCATAGCTTTCATTCATATGCAAAATACGTTTATACACAAACTTAAAATGTAAATAATGAAACTAATTCCTAATTCAATACAAAATCAACTCTCCTTTCATTTGAAAAGTATCAATCTTAATATTTACTCATTGTTAACAAACCTCAACTTCTAGTAAAAAATAAATTTGTTTTGCCTCAGAAGGCACCACAAAATGCAATGCATAACAAGTTTAACTACCCCTTTCCTATCCTCTCCCTTTACACCTTCCTGAGAACACGTGACTCCCAATAGATTGCAACATCACTGAGCAAAGGCCTAAGCTCCCCCCCACTTCTACGACCATAAAGCAATGGTAACCTTACAAGGCATGAAATATGGTTCATATTTTCTTTAGCCTTCCCATACAATGAACATCTAATTGGAAAATCAAAACTCTTCCTTTTCAAATCATTCAGATGCACTTAAAAATATGCAAACCAAATAAAAACCACAGCAGGGCTTGGACTTTTTGGTCTTCTTCCACTAATACAACATCATCACCTTTGGCAGCCTTTCGTAATTTCTAACCATATTTCTCTTTGTATATCTCTTTTTCAAGAATGCATTTCATATAATGTAAGGCATAACAACAAAGTTTTCTTTTGGGAATACGGTTAGATTGACAATTCCACTTTATGCCTAGAATATGCTTGCATTAACATGCCTCTATCACTTTGCTGTATCAACTAGATCCGCTCAATTGTGGAATCTGTATTTTCATAGATTGTTGACTCATCTTGAGCTAGGCGAATCTTCTAGTCTCTTAGACAATGAACCTTTTAGAATGGGAGCATCATACGTTCACAAGTGGACTCCCATATTGTCAACGGTTTTCTCTTTTAATTACCTCTTTTCAACACAATGACTCAAAATCCATGTAGTTTCCTTTTTGTAAATCTAATTTGTGAGAAGGGTAGTTTCATCTAAGATACAAAAAAAAAAGCTACACAAATGATAAGATTCAATATAAAAATTTGTTTGACGATGATATCTTGTTGTCCATCTTACAAACATCATGACTTCACATTATGATACATTGTGAATTTAGTAAGAGTTATTCACCACTCTACCTCCCTTGGATACCACAACTATATGTCTTGAGCTTTCTTTGCCTTGGTCTTGAATAGAGTGTAAAGAATAAGAACCTAAATAATCTTTGGAGATCTAACCTTCTTACAATTTACATTTATATGGATTATTGTTGAATCATAATGTTATTGTTGTGTATTTTAATAATTCAAGTGAATGTTATTGTAACAAGTAATATAATTGAAGAAATTAAGGAAAAAATTTCTGCTTGTATTTTCTTATTGAATAATGATGATCAATTTACAAGATATAGACAATAACTATACAGAGAAAAAGAAATAATCTACTTAGAAAATAATCTAATTAAGTAATTAGAAAATAATCTAATTAATAATCTCTTACTTTTCTAATACATTAAATCCCGTAATTTTAAGAAATTTCAACACTCCCTCTCAAGTTGAGTTGCATATTTTGTACAAACCTAACTTGTTACATAATTCCTCAAAGTTAAGACCTACTAACGCCTTGATCCAGATGTCTACTAGCTGAATTTTAGTTGGAGTGTATTGTAGATAAACTTTTATTTTATTTTAGTCATTTAATTTATGTTTCTATTAAATGGGTGATAATAGACATTAAATTGTTAGATTTTTGACAATTAATATAAATTTTGCTATTTTTTGTACAGGACCACACAGTAATTCTTTCGACTCTCCTACCAGTTGTTTACATAAATAATGATAGCAAAGAGCACTTAGATTTTTCAATAGGACTTAAGGTGACTTTTTCGGCGTTTGTAACTTAAGCAATGTTAATAGTACTAGTTTTTGAGTCTTCTATTCAGGAAAGACATTTATTTACATTTATAGCAGCGAGTAGCTAGAATTGATGCTTTCTGGAAAGTTGTTCTCTTCGACCCTAAACATTAATGGGAAAAAAGAACACATCTTTCTTCAATCCAATTCTTATATGGAGGGTAAAATTAATTATTGTCTAAACTTCTTGCATTTTATTTTAAATTTTTGATATTTTTGTGCTCTTATATTTTTGGAAAGATACTTTCGTGGATTTCCACTTTTCAAAAACTCCTTATATTTCCATGCTTTGTGATATAATTCTAATAAAATGTACTTGAGAAGGTAAAATGTTAAGATGAAATGTGTCATTTAGTGTTTTTTTAGGATTCCTAGATAATATTTTAATTATATCTTTTGGTATTTTCGTGATGTTTTTTATTTAAAGAGAATGTTGTAGAATTGAGAGATGATCTTTTGAGGAAAACCTCTCGAACGTTTGGTTATTTTGTAATTTCATTTCGTCTTTTATCTTATTATTATAAAAAGTTCTTATCATTGGTATCAGAGTATCGTGGCAGGAAGAAGGGGGGAGGGAAAAGATGTGGTGAGCGAAGACAAGATCTACCAAATTCGCGAGGAACTCCAATTAGCGATAGGTTCATTCTGTGAAGAAGTCTCCTCTGATTTAGGGATTTTGAAGGCTGATGTAGCATCATTACAAGCCATGAAGGCTGACGTGGCGTCGCTACAAACCATGAAGGCTGATGTAGCGTCAATCCTGAAGAAGTCGCAAAATTTGAGCGACAAAGAGTCGCGCAAGAGAAAGTGTTTTTACTAGTTCCGGGAGGCGGAACCCAAGGAAATCAGCATCGGGGAAAAGAGGAGTGGGTTGGCGAAGGTAGCGACCAGAACCGTCATTAGAGCCCAACAGAGTTGTTCGGTTCTGTTGCCGGCGAACCCAACTCCCGTCATGGAAAACCTGGAAATGTCAACGCCCTAGAGACTAATTTTCCCATTCTGTCGAGGAAGGAAGAAACATTTGGAATGTGGGCAGGAGACAATAGGCTTAAAAATATGGAGATGCCCGTGTGTGAGAATGGAGATCTCGATTATTGGATTTTTCAAGTTGAACAAGTTTTTGCTCTGCAACGTCTCGCAGAGAACGAAAAAATGGATGCAGTGATAGTGCAACTCGATGGTGAGGCTCTCGCTTGGTATTAATGAGAGGATGGTCGACAACCATTTCATAATTGGGAAAGTATAAGGGATCGGTTGTTAGAGCGATTCCGTTCTTCACATGATGGTACATTATCAGAGCGATTATTGGCACCTCAGCAAGAGACCACTGTGAGAGAATACAGGTTGTAGTTTGAGAAATTGGTTGCTCCCTTTCAAGACATTCCTGATCACATATTGGAGGCTCAATTTATTAATGAGTTGCTAACTGATATTAGAGTTGAGTTATTAGTTTTCAGACGTAATGGGTTGAATCAGATCATGCCAATGACCCAACGTATTGAAGACAAATTTTTCTGCAAAACTCACGATGGACATTGTAGCAAAATCTTCAAGTATTTGAGCGACAATGAAGTGAAAGGATAAGAGAGACAATCATTTTTTTTTTTTTTTTTTTTTTTTTTTTTTTTTTTTTTTTTTTTTTTTTTTTTTTTTTTTTTTTTTTTTTTTTTTTTTTTTTTTTTTTTTTTTTTTTTTTTTTTTTTTTTTTTTTTTTTTTTTTTTTTTTTTTTTTTTTTTTTTTTTTTTTTTTTTTTTTTTTTTTTTTTTTTTTTTTTTTTTTTTTTTTTTTTTTTTTTTTTTTTTTTTTTTTTTTTTTTTTTTTTTTTTTTTTTTTTTTTTTTTTTTTTTTTTTTTTTTTTTTTTTTTTTTTTTTTTTTTTTTTTTTTTTTTTTTTTTTTTTTTTTTTTTTTTTTTTTTTTTTTTTTTTTTTTTTTTTTTTTTTTTTTTTTTTTTTTTTTTTTTTTTTTTTTTTTTTTTTTTTTTTTTTTTTTTTTTTTTTTTTTTTTTTTTTTTTTTTTTTTTTTTTTTTTTTTTTTTTTTTTTTTTTTTTTTTTTTTTTTTTTTTTTTTTTTTTTTTTTTTTTTTTTTTTTTTTTTAGAACAATCACAAGATCATGCACCTTGATGACAAGGTGCTCATTGTGCGGCGGGTAATGATATAGTTGTAATAAAGTGTAATCAGGAAGGTAGAAGATTAAGATGAACGGGTGTCATTTAGTGATTTTTTAAGATTCCTAGATAATGTTTTAATTATATCTTTTAGCATTATTTAGATGTTCTTTATTTAAAGGGAATGTGGTAGCATTAGGAGAATGATCTTTTGAGGAAAAATAGTCTAAAAGGAGAGCTGACAGATCTCTTGAACGTTTCGCTATTTTGGGAGAGCTAACAAACCTCTCAAACGTCTGATTATTTTGTAATTTCATCTCGTCTTTTATCTTATTATTATAAGGGGTTATGTATCACTTTGTTAGAAAAGCGATTAGTTTAGATTTTCATATATCTTTATTTTTTTGTTACTTTTGTGTTTTTATAAGATACTTTTGTGCTGCTTTATATAGATTCCACTTGTATTTCCATGCTTTGTTATAAAAGATTGCTATTAGTTAGGAAATTCAAATATTTTTTTAGTCATCATTACTTCAAATGATTATACTCCCCTCAGATAGTTGAGAATTTTTTTAGCTTTCCTTTTTGTATAGGTTCATTTTTTAATATTCATTTGTTAATGACAAAAAAACTCATCTTCAAATGAATACATTACATATCCTGTGAACTTCGCTATAATCTGCATTATTTTTTTTTTCTTTTCTATTTCTAACTGAGCTCCATTGTAATCAAAATATTGTCTCCCATCTTGTGAACTTCGCCACAATCTGCATACTTTTTTTTTCATTTTCTATTTCTAAGTGAGCTCCATTATAATCATGGTATTGACGCCAAACTTCTTATTGGATTTCTGTACAGACGTATAATGAAGTACAACGATGCTTTCTTACAGTTGGCTTGGTATATCTGGAGGATCTCTTCATGTTCCTTTTAAATGTGAGTCCTAGTAGTCCATTCCTTCTATTGCTTGATGAAATAATTATTGTTTGTTATCAAGATCACTTTAGATTTTTTTTTATAAGAAATTATTTATGTTAGGAAAAAGAATGCACAATCAAGAAGGGAAGGACCCAACTGGCTAACTCCAACAAAGTATTAAAAGTTACACTTAATGTACAACTATTTCCCTAAAATTGGAGAGAACCATGAATCGTGCTAAACAAAGGTTTACTTGGCAATAAGAAAATTTATATTGTCCCAAATTTATTTTGGTACTTTTGATTGCTTTGGACAATAATAAAATGTTAAATTTTTACTAATTCCAGAAATTCAAGCAATTATGGCTAATTTGATCTTAAATCAATTTTTATCTTAATCATTGACATTTAATAAATGGGAAGGAATATTGATGAGACACAGAACATTATAACATAATACTAAGTAAAATTACTGCTTGTCTCAAAACCACAAGTTATTCAGCTTTGTGAAATTTAAAAAGTGAAATTATTTATCATTTTTTAATATATTTTTATGCATTAATAGAAATGTAGGTTAAAGGAAGAACCACTGACCTTCGGTGCTTTATGTGTTTTAAAGCATCTTTTGCTCAGGTTCTTTCTTTATGTTTTTATTACAAGAACATATGTACGTTATTATACCATTTCTCTAACGAAGTCTAACGTTCTTATAATTTTTAGATTGTCCGAAGCTTGGCACAATAAAATGCCCTTCCCTTTTTTTTTTTTTTTTTTTTTTTTTTTTTTTTTTTTTTTTTTTTTTTTTTTTTTTTTTTTTTTTTTTTTTTTTTTTTTTTTTTTTTTTTTTTTTTTTTTTTTTTTTTTTTTTTTTTTTTTTTTTTTTTTTTTTTTTTTTTTTTTTTTTTTTTTTTTTTTTTTTTTTTTTTTTTTTTTTTTTTTTTTTTTTTTTTTTTTTTTTTTTTTTTTTTTTTTTTTTTTTTTTTTTTTTTTTTTTTTTTTTTTTTTTTTTTTTTTTTTTTTTTTTTTTTTTTTTTTTTTTTTTTTTTTTTTTTTTTTTTTTTTTTTTTTTTTTTTTTTTTTTTTTTTTTTTTTTTTTTTTTTTTTTTTTTTTTTTTTTTTTTTTTTTTTTTTTTTTTTTTTTTTTTTTTTTTTTTTTTTTTTTTTTTTTTTTTTTTTTTTTTTTTTTTTTTTTTTTTTTTTTTTTTTTTTTTTTTTTTTTTTTTTTTTTTTTTTTTTTTTTTTTTTTTTTTTTTTTTTTAAAAGTCAAAATTCTTGAGGCCAATCATGGGTTCCCTTTATGGCTCTCAAAATACATTTTTTGTGATATATATGATTTCCAATTTTGTTTAGGTGAAAATTGGAGTTGTTTCTCCAATAGAGTTGAGAACTATTTGTGAGCAAGGTCTCCTTTTGCTAACTATCACAATTCCTGAAATGGAGGTATACATTTACCTTCCTCTGGTTCAATTTTTTCTGACTCTTGTTTTTTAACTTTTTTTTGGTTGAAAGGTTGGGTGCTTTTACTGAATTTATATTATATCGTTGACAGCATATTCTTTGGCCTTTCTTGCTGAAAATGATCATACCAAGAACTTACACCGGTGCAGTTGCTACAGTAGGCATCTTTTAACATATTCACTGTTAGAGTCTTCTGTAATAGTAGTTTTAGTGATCACAACTTGATTTTTTTTTTTTTTCTGTAATACTAGTTTAGTGTTCACAACTTTTGGCTTGACATGTCATTATTTTTGCATGTTACAGGTTTGCCGATGTATTTCAGAATTGTGTAGGCATAGATCTTCTCATGGAAATTATATGCTGAGTGAGTGTAAAGCTCGAACTGATATACCAGCTCCTGAGGTAAAGCCTTTCAGTTTATTTTTTTCAATCTGTGTAATGCATCTGTTCATACTTGTTGAAAACAATATTTTTTAAGAGAATAATTTTTTCTACTTTTTATTAATATGTTGAATACATTTATACACAAACTTAATGTAAATAACGAAACTAATTCCTAATTCTATACAAAATCAAATCTCCTTTAATTAGGAAAGTATCAATCCTAATATTTACATATTTCGAACATTCTCCCTCAAGTTGAAGTATAAATGTCAATCATGCCAAACTTGTTATAAAGATAATTTATCCAACTTCCATTCAAAGATTTTGTGAGTAAATCTCCAACTTGGTCCTCGAACTTCATGTATCCTGTAGAAATTTTATTTCTTTGTACTTTTTCACGAATGAAGTGACAATCAAGTTCAATATACTCAGTGCGCTCATGAAACAAAGGATTCGAGGCAATGTGAAGAGTAGCTTGGTTATCACACCATAATTTTGTTGGTAATAAAGTCTTGATGCCAACTTCTTCCAATAATTTGATAAACCCACATAATTTCACGTGCAACTTGAGTCATAGCTCTGAATTCTTATTCTGCACTGGATTGGGACACGGTCTTTTGTTTCTTACTTTTCCATGAGATCAGATTTTCTCCGACAAACACATAATAACCAATAGTTGATATTCTATCTATTTTTGATCTTGCCTAGTTTACTTCAGAGAAACATTCAATTTTAGTATGCCCATGATTTTCATATAATATATCAGTCCATGAGCTCCCTTTGAATAATGTAGAATTTTTTCTAAAGCAGTCCAATGTTAATTGTTGAAGAAGCTATGAATTGACTTACGATACTGACAAGATAAGCAAATATTGGGAAAAGTCACAGTGAGATAATTCAATTTCCTTACTAATCTTCTGTATTTTTAAGGATCTTTCAGTAATTAACCATCTTTTGTGAGCTGTAGATTAGATTTCGTAGGCGTAGTCCTTGGTTTAACTCCCAATTTTCCAGTCTCAGTTAATAAGTCAAGTATATATTTTCTTTGAGATAGAAAAATGTCTTTTTTGCTTCTCGTTACCTCAACACCTAAAAAATATTTCAAAACTCTTAAATCTTTAATATGAAACTGAGTATGGAGGAAAGATTTAAGAGATGAAATTCTCATGATATCACTTCCAATAATGACAATATCATCAACGTATATAACCAAAAGAATGATGGCAGCTTTATCTTGTTTGTAGAAGATAGAGTGATCAGATTTGCATTTTTTCATTTCAAACCTTTCGACTACTTGACTAAATTTTCCAAACCAAACTTTTGGTCTCTGTTTTAAACAACACAAAGATTTACAGAGATAACAGACTTTCCTATACTCCCCCTGAGCTACAAACCCAAGTGGTTGCTCCATATAACACTTTCTCATGAAGATCACCATGTAAGAAAACATTCTTGATATCTAATTGATATAAATGTCAATTGTAAGTAACTGCCACATAGATAAATAGCCGAACGGAAGTCAATTTAGCCACATGAGAGAATGTATCAGAATAATCTACTCTATAAGTTTGAACATATCCTTTAGCAACAAGCTGAACTTTTAGCTTATTTAATGACCCATCACGATTTGTCTTAACTGCAAATACCTATTTGCATCCAATAGCTTTCTTACATGCTGGTAAGTTTACCAAGTCCCAAATACTATTTGTATCTAAAACATTCATTTATTCAACCATAGCACTACGTCACTCAAGATGAGATAAAGCCTCATTAATGGTTTTGGGAATAGAGATAGAGTCAAACGATGCAATAAAAGAAGTCGTAAAAGTTGAGAGATGATCATAAGATATATAAGAAGAAATATGATAAGCGCACTGTCTTTAACCTTTGCAAAGAGCAATTTCATTACTGGGGAATGAATCTGACGAGGAAGATCCTGGTGCAGGACATGTAGCTGGAGGTTTCTGTTGACGAAAATAAAGTGTAGATGGTTGAACTGGTGTAGGTGGGGCAAAAGTGGGTAGCGGAGGAACAACAACGTAGATTAACATATCATCATTCCCCCCACCCCTAGATTTTGTTAATAGAAGATGTATGAAAGACGAAGTACTCTCTAAGAATGTAACATCAGCTGAGACAAGATATCGATGAAGAGTAAGACAAAAACATCTATAACCTTTTTGAAGTCGAGAATACTCAAGAAAAATACATTTTTGTGATTTAAGATCTAACTTTGTAACCTGAGGGGGAATATCACGAACAAAGCATGTACTGCCAAATATTTTCGATTCAATAAGAAACAAAGGTTTAGTGAGAAAAAATATATTGTAAGGAATCTCACTATTAAGAATAGATGAGGGCATGCGATTAGGAAACAAGCCGTGGAAACGGGATCTGCCCAAAATGGTTTTCGAACACGCATTTGAAATAAAAGAGCTTGTGTTGTGCCACGCTATTTTGAGATGGCGTGCCAGCACACGAAGTTTGATGAAAGATGTCATTCTGAATCATGTAGGATTGAAAAGAGTTAGAAAGATATTTTTTAGCATTATCACTTCTCAAAGTATGACATAAATATTAAAGTGAGTTTTAACCTCAGCACAAAAGACATAAAAATGAGAAAATAATTCAGAACGAGATTTCATTAAATAAAGTCAGGTTACACAAGAATAGTCATCAATAAACGTAACAAAATATTTAAAATCAGATTGAGACGTAACAGGATATGAACCCCAAACATCCGTATGAATTAACTCAAACGGAAAACTAGCTCACTTATTAATTCTAGGACAAGATGGCAAATGATGATGTTTAGCGAACTGACACGACTCGCAATCTGAAGGAGATAAATTGCTAAATTTATGATATAATTTCTTCAACAGAGAGAGAGAGAGAGGGATGTCCTAGTCAACAATGTACTTCGAAAAGAGTTAATATTCCAGTACAGACTATAGGTCGAGGCAACTATGTGTCAAGGATGTAAAGACCTCCATATTCATGTCATTTACCAATAATCTATTTCGTCGTAAGATCTTGGAAGAGACAATGGTCAGGAAAAAATGAGACAACAATTGAGAAAACGAGATAGTTTACTCACAGAGATTAAATTAAAAGAGAACTTAGGCAGATTCAATACATATGACAAAGAGATCAATGAAGTGAGTTTAATTGTACCAGACCCAATAACGCAAGAGGTGGAGTCATCGACTAAAGTAACTTTAGTAGAGGGCATTTGTGATTGACAAGTAACAAAGAGATTAAAGTTACCTGCCATATGATTTATGGCGCTAGAATCAATGACTCATTTTGAGGATGAGGAAAGAAGACGTGTATTTGGATTACCTGACTCAGCAATTGTTGTAATTGAAGAAGATGAAGACTTTAAAGATTCCTAGTACTGGGAAAACTTAGCAAATTTATAAGCAGAAATGAGAATAGACAACTTTGGTGCATGATTTGAAGTAACAATATGAGCAGACCTATTTTTTTGTCATTTATTTTGCAATTTCCTGCAAGTGCGCTTCGTATGACCCAGTTCATGACAATAATAACATATAATTGCGCTTTTATCTTGATTATTGGGAGTGCCATCACGATTGTTTGATCCCCCTCTTTATTGCTGCTATCAACATTATATCCGCTATTTCGAGTAATAAGAGCACTTCTAGGTTGAGTATTTTCGGTTTGAAATACTCTAGTAAATGCTTCTTGTAAAGAAGAGATATTAAAACTAGGTTGTATATGAGATTTAACAGTGTCAAACTCACGTGGAAAACCAACTAGAAAGCTCATAACAGCCATTTGTTCTCGTTGGGCTTATGAACTTTCATATCAGAAATAAAATGTAGCATAGTATTTAGTTCTTCATTGATCTTCTTGAAATCCATAAAGTAGTTCGTAAGAGACCTGTATTGTTTTTCATCTCGATAAAAAGTTTTACACACTTCATATAAATTTGTGAAATATTGTCTTTTCCAGAATAAAAAACTCTAAATATTCCATCAATTAACAAACTCACAATGATTAATTAAACCAATTACCTCATTGTGGATGAAATTTCGAATTGTAAGAAAAGACGAGCATCATCTCTCATTCATGTTTGTCTTGAATTGTTCGAAGGTGGGTCTTTAGTAAGGTGATTATCTTTGACAATACTCTTCAAATAAATATGAATTGTCATACAAATCTAAGTAGTTAGATATTACTTCTGCTCGCCAGGGTAGAAGAGAAAAAAAAAAGGAAAATAACAGTGGCTCTGATACCATGAAAACAATGTTCTTGAAGAGAATAATTTTTCATACTTTTTGTTAATCTGCTGAATATATTTATACACATACTTAAAGTGTAAATAAAAAAATTAATTTCTAATTCTATACAAAATCAAATCCTTTTTAAATAGGAAATTATCAAACTTAATGTTTTTTAAATAGGAAATTATCAAACTTAATATTTACACATTTCTAACACCTGTAAAGACTCACTATGCATTAAATATGTTTTTGTTTCAGTGGTTGTTTCTGTTTTAAATTCTGCCATGTTCTTGTATTCAGGAGCTATTTTCCCGCTTAGTTGTTCTTTTACATGATCCTCTAGCAAGAGAACAGCCTGCAACACAGATTCTGACAGTAAGCATGTTTCCCTTGATATTCTTATGATTTTTATTTTTAAAAATACTTGCCAAATAGAGACCTTGTATTTTTTATCATATTTTACTGACATGATTACTTGCCCTGAAGTATTTTTTTGCTTCTGAATTCTTACATATTATTTAGTCTCTTAACAACTAAATAGAAATGTTGAATTGTCAATAATTCCAATAGCTTAAGCTATTCTGTTTATGTTAATTAATAGTTTATATCACCTATTGACCTCGTAGTTTTGATTGTCTACCAATCAATATAGGTTTGTGCTTGCATATAGGTTTATGCTCAAATTTTCCAGGATATAATTAGCTTTTTTATTGACTCTCTTTGTATAATTTCTACTGGAATGAAGTTTCTAGTCACGTCTATAAAAATATCTTTTTATTGACTTGCAGGTCCTTTGGTATCTTGCACCTCTTTTTCCAAAAAATATCACCTCGTTTTGGCAAGATGAGGTATATTATTATTCCATAATAGTATTTATAAAATAAGCTATAATAGTTTAGGCAATAGAAAATAGAAACATGTATTCAAGTGGACAAAAATATCCTGCAATGATAATATATGCCCTACTGGCATGGTGTTGCAGAGGGATGGAGTCAGTATTTGGAGTGTGATGATATTTGGTGTCATATATTATATTTATTTGGTAAGAAACAAAAATACAGGGTGGAAAATTTATTATCTTGAAATAATGAGTGTTTACATGGTTCATTCTTATTATTTTTTGTGCGAAAGGAGGGGTGAACTACAAAAGAATGCTCTACACCTCAAAAAATCTATATTGCTCAAGACGAACTTATAAACATCCCCCACCAAAAAACAGTTCTAGAAATTGATTATTTGAACTTACTTAAAAGGTCATCCTATTTTTCTTGTCCTAAATGCACCAAAAGAAGAAGGCACTAATTTTGCAACCTTTTTCTTGTCACTGCGTCCCAAACGACTCGATTTACACAAAAATTTCTATTATTTTCAGGTATCTGTTCGGAAATAATTACATAAGTATTTTGAGAATTATATAATATGTTTGTAAAATTAGTTTTTGTTAGTTTATTGAAAAGTTATGGATGAAGTTAGAGTGAATAAGATGTGGTTATTATAAATGAGAAATGAGAGTATAAAATAGGAGTTGCTATGATAATTATTGATGAAGAAATGTTATTGATAGATCATTAGAATTTTTGAATCTTGCATTGTTGTTAAGATTTGTAGTTGTTCTTCGTATTATCCGGGTTTGCTACGCAATAGTATCAACTAGCAATGAAATTAACATTTCATTCATTAAAAACATAAAATAATTGTAGAATGACAATAGTGACCTTATTCTAAGTACGTAGGTACTTTGTGAAGACTGAATATTAATCTCTCATTTTATTTTATTTTGGATTATAAAAAGTCTTATTAGTTTTTGTTTTTGGTAAGTTCTAGATTCCAAAAATGAAGGCATATGTTAGTGACTTAGAGGACCTAAAGCAGGATCCTTCATATCAAGAGACTTGGGATAACATGATAATTAGCACAAGTGTTACTGAATCGCTGCATAGATTATTCGTCATGTCTCTTCTCTTATTTCCTTTTCTTGATTTACCCGGTGAAAAATTGGTCTCTGAATTGATGAACTGTGAAACAATAAGAAAATTCTTGATTTATCAGGTGATTGATGCTTGGTGTGACAAGAATTTATTTTTCCTTGAAGGTGTCCTTATCCTTTTTCTCATGATGTATAGTTTGAAAGAACTCATGCATACATGATATAGGATTTTTTAAAGTCCTTTGACATATCCATGAAAATTTCTTGGGATATTTTGGTGTCTGTTTATTGTCCTTTCAGTAACCAAAAAGAACACGTATAAATCATTCAGTGCTGAATGAGACTAAGAAGTTGAACATGTAACTGTCCTAGTAAATTTAGAAGACAAATTTAGGTCACGTTTTAAGACTTCCGTGCAACCTATTACTAACATCTGTTTGTTTTGGCGACAGTTCCTTGCAGAATCTTTGGATGTAATTGAAGAAACCCATTGGGTTATATCACTTGGCAATGCCTTTAGCAAACAATATGAGCTGTATACATCGGACAATGAGCACACTGCACTTCTTCATCGGTATATCTTCCTTCAGATGGATGAAATGAGCTCATAATAAAACATAAATTATTATCTTGTATTGTTCAAGCCTTAATTTAACATTAACTTTTTTTCTTGGTTGTGAATATTTGCCTTAGACTTATTTAGAGTAACATTACTCTGCGCAGTTGCTTGGGAGTGCTTCTTCAAAAAGTTAATGACAGAGCTTATGTGCGTGATAAGATAGATTGGATGTATAAACAAGCTGATATTGCTGTTCCAACTAATAGACTTGGCTTGGCAAAAGCCATGGGATTGGTATTATCAAAGCAAAAAAAAATGATGTCCAGTATCTCCTCTTATGTTACTGATAATTCGTTTGTGGCCAATACAGGTTGCTGCATCACACTTGGATACTGTATTGGAGAAGCTAAAAGACATTCTAGACAATGTCGGGCAAACTATATTGCAAAGGTTATGTACCATCTGATGCTATAATGGTTGTAGTGTGCTACATCAAACTATTCTGTTTTCCCATATTTAGTTTCTACCCGGTCTCACCGTTTCTTTATGATGCAGCGGTAGTTTTGTTTCGTAATTGAAGTAGTGAATTAGGAAAAATTACAGAATACTCTTTAGGGAAACGAAGTAATTCAGTATCAAAATCTAACTTTATCGTATATCATCAATCATTAAATAGAAATAGAAATTAAATTACTAAAATAGGAGTAAAAGATAAAATATTAAAATAAAATGATAAACGACGCATGGAGTTATTAGGTTTGTTTGGGCATGCGGCTGTCCTAAATCACTTTCTCATCTTTATATATAATAGTTTGTTTTTTACTCTTTTTCTTGACTATCCATACTTGCTTTAATTACTATAAATGCTTATATCATATGATGGGTATGTTACTTCTGATACTTGCCTGAATAACAAGTTATTGCATGTATATTATTAGTATTTAGTTTTCAAGAATAAGAATTTGCAGGGTATGTACTAGTTGTAGGATGTAGGTCATTTGCCTCATCCTTTTTTCGATTTTTTTGTAGTGCACACATATTTTGATGTTTCCAGGGTTTACACATGGATGAACATTGGTGTTTTTTGATTACAGATTCCTATCCTTTTTCTCAGATAGTTTTAAAACTGAAGAGTCAGATGATATCCATGCTGCTTTAGCCCTTATGTATGGATATGCTGCAAAGTATGCTCCGTCAACTGTAATTGAAGCAAGGATAGAAGCATTAGTTGTGAGAGATCTTGTTTTTACCCTCTTTAAATATGTATATGGTTGATTACTACTGTTTTGGATCTTCTTACTGCTTGAAATCAACATGCACTAAAGAAGTAAAAATGAGAAGGGTTGGGGGTGGGATTTATATGTGCAGGCTCTAGGAAATAACTAAACAATACCCGTCCATCTTATTAAAGACACGTCTAAAGGCTGAAGGGTTCATAATAGGAATTTAAAAGTTATGGAAGAAGATGCTAGACTTAGATTGTGTGTATAAATATACTGAAGATTGGCCATTTTCTCGATTGATCTCCAATTTGCATTTTTTTTTAATTGTTAACATAACATAGTTATTGAGTTTCTATGCTGTCAGGTTTTTTCAGTACTGTTCAGTATGCCTTTGCATTGGAATGTAATTTTTCTTCTTCCATTCGTTGAATGAAGCTATTTTTAAAACAATACGATGTGCCAGCCTACATTAAAAGGAAAGCATGTTAAGTTGACCTTTTCTATGTTTGTAGAATGGAAGATACATAAATGTAATACGGTATACCCTAATATTTTGTTTTATTATGCTTTGATCCATTAAAAAAGGAACCAACTCTTCCATAACCCGTCTCAGATTTTTTCTCTTCAAGTCTGAGTATTTATCTTGAAGGCACTTGTATAAAGTAAGTTAAACTTTAATCTATTTGTTCCTGGTAGGAAATTAAATTCTCCTTAATTTGAGCTGTGTTGTAATGCCTTTCTGGATTATGAAGGACCATGCTTGAATATTATATCCTTTTAGCTTGTATAATTTGATTGCCATGTTTTATTTCTTTTGATTGTCTTCAGCAATTCCTTTTTTTCAATAAATTTCTTATTATTCTTACAGGGAACAAACATGCTAGCACGACTTCTTCATGTACGTCATCCTACTGCAAAGCAGGCTGTCATCACAGCTATCGATTTGCTAGGTTAGTTTTTCAAAAGCATTGTATTGTTGTGATGATATTTGATAAGCCTCCTATTAAGTTTTCCTATAGGAGGAATGAGAAGGGAAGTTAAGAGATAATTCAGTAGAATTAGCTACTGAAGGGAGTTAGAGAGTTGGTAATTCAACTGTTTGGTATTGTTTGTTATCTGATTCTTGTTAATAAAAGAGATTCAGCGTAGTTGTAAGGGGTAGTGAAGAAGGTAGGAAGTACAGGGAAGTCTGTAGAGAGAAAAGTCTAGAATGCAGTATTCTGGGGGGAAATATTGGAGTTTGTAACAAAGGTCTATATCCAAATAAGAGCAGTGGTGGACCTGCGGTGGCCAACTGTTCACTAGAATTTCATATTCTTGTCATAATTCCGTTGGATGTTAGGTCTACTTTTTGTATTTTGGTCTCTTAGAGACCATAAAGAGTATCTTAGATGACCAACTGGGTGATCAACCCTGCATCTTCGTGTTATTTTTAAAGCTTATACGACAGATTTACTTAATAAGCCTGTTCAATTAAAAATAATGCTAAAAGATCAACTTACTTCCGTATATTTAGCATTTGTCATTGACGTTGCCATAAGTCATGAAGAGTATTATGCATATAAAAATATGTAATGTTGTCAGTGTAGTTCCTGTGAAATTTGGAAATGCAAAATACAAATTGAATTTCCTCCTTTAGATACAAAAATGAATAAAGTATCTTGTTTGATTCATTGACTAAGCAACATATACTTACTACAAGATGAAACCAACAATGAATTTTCGTGGCAGACTAGTATATGATGGAGGGGAAAATGTCAATTCTTTAAATATAAAGGGATATAACACCACAATAAATCCATGAGATGAATTGTATTAATTTCTTGTCTTGGACATTATTCTATGTATGCTTTTACAGTTAAAAACTTGCAGGGACACTGACAAGTTAACCTTTATTAAAATTATATTTTCTCATTCAACTTATTTCAAAGAGTTGTAATGTGATACAAGGAAAAATAGTAAAATACTTTATCTCTGAACTTGCTATTATAACTGTAAGTATTGCTCGGATTTCTATAGGTCGGGCCGTCATCCGTGCTGCAGAAAATGGGGCACCCTTTCCTCTTAAAAAGAGAGATCAGATGCTGGACTACATTTTAACTTTGATGGGTAGGGATGACAATGATGGCTTTAGTGATTATAATCTTGAACTTTTACAGACTCAGGTGTGTTATGTATTTGTCATAGGCCAAAATATTTCATGTGATCAATTTTATCAAACTTAAGATTACTTTTTTCTATTCGTGGGGATTTTTTCAGGCCCTTGCTCTAAGTGCCTGCACGACGCTGGTTTCATTGGAACCCAAACTAACAATAGAAACTAGAAACCATATAATGAAGGTATAAGATTGTTTGTTCTGTTAATATGTATTTACTTATGTATGAATAAGATTTTGTATTTTATGTTAATATTCCTTATTATTTATAAAGAATATATATTTTTCTGATACAAATGGACAATTTTGTCAGGCCACCTTAGGATTCTTCGCTTTACCAAATGATCCAAATGATGTTGTCAATCCCTTAATAGACAGTCTTGTTACTCTTTTATGTGCAATTCTCCTCACAAGGTACTCAATATAAGTCTTTGATCATAGCTACTCGTTTAAACCCAAAACTTTTCCTTGACAAGGTCTTATTAAGCTTGATTTGTAATTAGTTCTAAGGTAGTTGAAATGGATTAGTCTTAGCAATATATGTGGTATTGATTTATCTGCATATAAATGTTATTTATTCAAATAGAGAAGAGCAATCAGTCATTATATTGCTACTTCTATCATTATATCTTATGATCTATCCTCCTCAAAGTCTCATTTCGACCTTTTCACGAGGGGCCGAATTTGAGCTAATATGCCACCCCTGAGGCCTTATCTAACAGTTTAAAACTTGCAGCAATAGAGTTTCCTTGAGTAGATTTCTTATATAACGATTTTTATTGATCTTTTTTATCAAGGCTACTACGGTTCTTGTAAAAGATAATTTTAAAGTTCAAAGTACGCACACATTTTAAATGTCATGGCGGATGTTCTAAACAGCATCTATTTAACTATGTAGTGGAGAAGATGGGAGAAGTCGGGCAGAACTACTACTGCTACTCTTAAGACAAATAGATCAATTTGTTGCATCACCTGTTGAACATCAAAGGAGAAGAGGCTGTCTTGCAGTATATGAGATGCTTCTCAAGTTCCGTACAAGTTGCACCGGTGGATATTGTGCAGTGGGGTGCCAAGGAAGTTACACACACATCAAGCAATTCGACCGCTCTGTGCATGGAAATTTTACCAAATTGCCATGTAGAGCTTCCTTAAATGAATTTTAAATAGTCATGTCTTAAAAATCGTACACCAATTTTCTTTTCTTAATTAACAGCTGCATTTGTCTTGCCAAGCCGTGAAGCCTTGTCTGTTGGAGACAGAGTTATTACCTATCTTCCGCGCTGTGCAGACACTAATTCTGAAGTTAGAAAATTTTCTGCTCTGGTAGATCCATTGACTCTCTCTCTTGTTGTATATCATTAATAAATTTGAGTATCTATTATATGTATGTTGAGAATGCTGTTGAACAATTTTTTATCAAGCTTTTACTTACGCTCTAGCTTTTCTTATTGTATTTTGATTAGACTCTGGATCAGCTGTTTAGCATCTCTCTCTCACTTCCAAAGCCCGCAACTTCAAAATTTGTTGTTGATATGGAACTTTCGTATGGTGCTTTGTCTTCTCTAGGGGATGTCATAGCCATCCTGAAAAGTGTATGTTCCTGCACAAGTATCGTTCATTTTATCCTTGTTGGTTCTTTAGATTTTCTGCTTTATTGTAGCAAGTGTTTGCAGTTTCTGAATGATAGGGTTAACATTTTGTTTGTGCATTTATAGGATGCTTCTATTGATCAATCAGAGGTTTTCAATAGAATTGTGTCCTCTGTTTGTGTTCTATTGACGAAGGATGAGGTAAGAATTTCAGTTGATCTCTTCCTGTCTCTAGATTAAGGTTTCTCGGCAGTAAGTGTTTTTTTTGTTGTCGTTAATTTCTTCCAGCTCATAGCCTCCCTAGTTGGTTCTTCAGTGGCTATATGTGATAAGGTCAAGCAGTCAGCAGAAGGTGTCATTCAAGCCGTCATTGAGTTTGTTCTTAAGAGGGGGCATGAGCTAAGTGAGATAGATATTTCAAGGTTTACCTCATAAACACTAGTAGCAAATATTGGAAACTAGGAGTACTTATATTTGCAATTTTTGTATATTCAGTCTTAAAACTAATGTCACTAATGCATTCAGGACAACCCAATCTCACTGAAAAAATATCTAAGGCTGGAAACCCTAGGTGCTGTATCTTATCTGTTCATATGTTTCTAATAAAATATCTAAGGCTGGAAACCCTAGGTGCTGTATCTTATCTGTTCATTTTTTCTAATTTTTTTTTTGAAATAATTATGCAGTGTCTCTCACTCTCTTCCTGTGTAGTCTCTGTTTGTATTGTTGTGAGCTTTTCTGTGTTGTCCATTTATACATAATTTCTTAACAAAAAAAAAATATATTCCTATATATATATGTGTGTCTTTGTGTGTGTACACATACCTGTGTGGGGGATGACTTCTGATAGGATTCTTTTGGTGTATTTGGAACAGGAGTAACAAAGTCATTTTTGAAGATGATGTTTTTTCTTGATTCTTATTTATTGTTTGGATTGGTTTAAAAAGTTCTTTTTTGTGTATATTTGTTGGAATGTTGAGCACTTTTTTATTGCTCACTCCTTTAGTTTTTCTTTCCTTTAACATACATCTTTTAACTATAAAATATATTCATGTTTGGAAAAAGCATGTACATGTAATTTGATTTCTTTCAAGTATTATCCTTAACTGCAAGAAGATTGCGTCACTAGCGGAAAACACAAATTCAAAGATTGTCTTCAATGAAGTGTTGACTACTGCGGGAAGAGATATAATTACGAAGGATATATCTAGATTGCGTGGTGGCTGGCCAATGCAGGATGCATTTTATGTGAGCTCTTTTTTAATTTCAAGTTGGAAAGATACACTGTTATCTGTGGTTTTGTCTCTTTAATTTCCGTCTACATAGTAGTTATTATATCATGCCTTTTAAGGAACTAAAAATTACTCCCAGTTTTCCTATCTGTTGTTTTTTTAACTGAAATGTCAATCCTATTGTCATGTGAGAGATGAGACTTGCTTGAAAGGGAGACTTAAATGTCTTAACTGGGCTCTAGGAAAATCAAATTTTGACACTTGTTGACACGTACTCAACAAATTTCATTATTCTTGACCAATGTCATTTCAAGATTTGAAACCAATAAAAAATAATGACAATTTCATAGAGAATTGGCATCATTGCCAGCTTTGGGTGTGAGAGTTTGAAACTAATTCTTTTGATGATTTTCTCATGATTGTGTAGTTTTATGAGATATGGTTGGTTTTTTTATGGGTAAGTGAGCAAATATTTTCAAATATTGTCAGTTCTATTTCTTTTTTTGTAGTTCTTTTCAATGGAAACGAAGTAGCCACATGTTGATGTTCTTCTCCTTTGAAATTTGTTTCCTTTCATAATTTATGTTTTACTTTTACAATTTTCTCTTATTAAAAAAATTTATAGACATTAAGTTATGTTTCGAGTTCATAAATATCATGGTACGAGAAGTTGAGAATAATTTCATCATTTATATATGTTTTAACATGTCTTTACATGCTTGGCTATTTTCTTGTTATTAGATGTGAATGTGTAGATTAAAGTAATATACTTGGTCATAGGTTGTTAGTTTGTTACCTTATTATTAGGAATACTTTAGTTAGGTTGTTATTTTGGATCCTATTTTCTAGCGTTTGTAACTCTATTTAAAGGTTTTTTACTGATTAATGAAGTAAGCCATTTTATTCTCTAAAACTACATGGTATCAGAGCACAAACTAGGGTTTCTATCCTATGGCTGACAAATCAGATTCTGGAACCACATCTATCTCTACACCTGTTCAATCAAGTGTGACGAGTGAGTCTGTTCATTCATCTATGCAAGTCACTGTGCATAAATTGAATGGTCAGAATTATCTTGAATGGTCCCAGTCAGTGAAACTTGCCATTGATGGTAGGGGAAAATTAGGTTATTTAACCGGAGAAACCAAGGAGCCGGAGTCTAAAGATCCTGGCTACATATTATGGCGTTCAGAAAACTCCCTTGTTATGGCTTGGCTGCTCAATTCCATGGATACCTCAATTGCAAAGCCTCATCTATTTATGAAGTCAGCTAAGGAGGTATGGGACTCTGTCCGTGAAACTTACTCTGACTTGGAGAATTCCTCACAGATCTTCGAGTTGAAGACTCGACTGTGGCAATCCCAGCAAGGGAATCGTGATGTCACCAGCTACTATAATGAGATGGTGGCATGGTGGCAAGAATTGGATCAATATCATAATGATGTATGGGAGAGCCAAGCGGATTTTATCCGACAGAAGCAGCGTGAAGAGAATGATCGAATCTTCATGCTGCTCGCCGGGATTCATCGCAACCTAGATGATGTTAAGGGGAGAATTCTCGGCCGCCGTCCTCTTCCTTCCATCAGAGAGGTATTTTCTGAAGTTCGACTGGAGGAGAGTCGCAGAAAAATTATGAACAACAATGATCCTTCCGCAGCAGATCCCAGCTCCGATATGTCTAGGGTTTCTGGATCCGATATGTCTGCACTGTTTATCAAAAGAGGTGAAAAAGGGGTTGAATCCAGTGGTGACAAAAAAAGGAAGCCGTGGTGTGACTTCTGCAAAAAATTCTGGCATACTCGTGAAACTTGCTGGAAAATACATGGGAAACCACCTGGTGGGAAGTCACCTCGTCCTGAACGAGCCCTTCCAACCATGGCTGACCCTTCTCAAGAGCACTATATCAACTCTGGGCAGTCTCCATTCACGAAGGAACAAATAGAGCAATTGTTGAATTTATTGCCGTCATCTCAAGATAAATCTTCCTGTTCTTTTGTTCACAATGGTAACACTAAGCTCTTGTCATCCTTTGTTTGTTCCCAATCTAAAACCACCTGGATTATTGATTCAGGGGCCTCTGACCACATGACTAGTTGTTCTAGTTTTTTCTTCTCATATAAACCTTGTGCAGGAAATCGCAAAGTTAGGATAGCAGATGGTTCTTTTTCTGCTATTGCTGGTATAGGCGATATAAAAATTTCTGATGTGCTAACCTTGTCTAATGTTCTGCATGTGCCTAAATTATCATATAATCTTGTCTCTATCAGTAAACTAACATCCACTCTTAATTGTTCTGCCACTTTTCTCTCCTCCCATTGTGAATTTCAGGATCTGGCCTCGGGAATGATGATTGGCAGTGCTAAGGAGTGTGATGGTCTTTACATTCTAGATGAGGGAATGTACTTGAATAAGGAGGCTCGACAGAATTCTTGCCTGCAAATTGCTTCAGATTTCAGTAATGATGAGATTTATCTATGGCATTTTAGACTAGGTCATGCAAATTTCCATTATTTAAAACAATTGTTTCCTGTTTTATTTCGTCATAAAAATCCTTCTTCTTTTCAGTGTGAAATTTGTGTGTTATCCAAACATCATCGCAGTACATATCCTCCACGAGTTTATACACCTTCAAAACCTTTTGCACTAGTACATAGTGATCTTTGGGGTCCTTCAAAAGTGTCTACTTGTCATGGAAAACGTTGGTTTATTACTCTAATCGATGATCACACTAGAGTTAGTTGGGTTTATTTACTCAAAGAAAAATCTGAAGTAGAAGCTGTTTTCAAAAAATTTTATCATATGGTTCAAAATCAATTTAATACGAGTATCCAGATTTTAAAAAGTGATAATGGTCGTGAATATTTTTCCCAAGTCTTAGGAAAATTTTGTGACGAAAAAGGAATTGTTCAACAAAGTTCTTGTAATGACACTCCTCAACAGAATGGCGTTGCCGAGAGAAAGAATAGACACCTTCTTGAGATAAGTCGTGCTTTACTTTTCTCTAATAAAGTTCCTAAATATTTGTGGGGAGAGGCGGTTTTGCATGCCACTTATCTGATGAATAGATTGCCATCTAAAATCTTAAAGTTTCAAACACCAATCACTTGTCTTCAAAATCTGTTTCCACAATCTCGTTTGTTCAATAATACTATGTCCTTGAAAATATTCGGATGCACTGTATTTATTAGGAATCCAATTAGGAATACTAGTAAACTTGACCCCAAAGCCCGAAAATGTGTGTTTGTTGGGATTGCTCCGAATCAAAAAGGGTACAAGTGTTTTGACCCCACTTTTAAAAAAATGTTTGTCTCAATGGATGTTAAATTCTTTGAAAATATTCCTTTTTTTAATCCTAATCTTCAGGGGGAGAACTTGGTTGAAGATTCAAAGTTGAAAAATCTAGGAATATCAAATAATAGGTTTAATCTTCATCACAACCTCAGGAACATTGCAAATAACAAAAGTTGTGATCCCTTATTAAATTTAGATTTTCTAGATTCTGATTCTAACAGAGAAAGTGAAAATATAAGGCAAACTGAAGAGATAAATGTGAAAGAAAATCTAGAGTTAGCTAACCAAAGTAACACTTCCTCAAGTCTAGATCATATTGAATCTCAACAGCTACTGGAAGCAGAATGTGATGATCAGAATAGAAAACTATTTGGGCAAGTATATGAAAGGAAGTTCCCTCATCGACAAATTGAAGCCGCTGCACCCTTGCCTTGTCAAGAATCTGAACCAGGACCAGGACCGGAAAATGAAATTGGTAACCCTTCTGTCTCTTCTAACTCTGAGCTTGATCTGCCAATAGCACTTAGAAAAGAAAAAAGGTCTTGTGTTAAATATCCTATGTCTCAGTTTGTATCTAACTCAAAACTCTCATCTTCGTTTGCTGTTTTCACAACAAATGTCTCAAATGTTCAGATTCCAAACAACATACAGGAAGCTCTTAATGTTCCAGAGTGGAGACAGGCTGTTCTTGAGGAGATGAATGCTCTTGAGAAAAATCAGACATGGAAACTTACAGAACTCCCAAAGAATACTCCCACAGTTGGTTGCAAATGGGTTTTCACACCAAAATTCAATGTCGACGGAACACTTGAAAGACATAAAGCTCGATTAGTAGCCAAGGGATTTACACAAACCTATGGCATTGACTACACAGAGACTTTTGCTCCGGTAGCCAAACTTAACACCGTTCGAATATTGTTATCTATTGCAGCAAATTTAGACTGGCCTTTAAGACAGTTCGACGTAAAAAATGCATTCTTGAATGGTAGATTGGAGGAAGAAGTCTACATGCTTCCACCACCAGGTTTCGAAAACAAATTTGGAGCTAAAGTGTGCAAATTGGAGAAGGCGTTGTACGGACTCAAGCAGTCTCCGCGCGCGTGGTTTGAAAGATTCACGCAAGTGGTAAAGAAACAGGGCTATTCTCAAGCACAATCAGACCATACTTTGTTCACTCGCTACTCGAACAATGGACAGATTGCAATCTTGATTGTTTATGTAGATGATATACTTCTCACTGGAAGTGATCAAGAAGAATTGGAAGCAATGAAGAACAAACTCTCCAAAGAATTTGAGATCAAAGATCTAGGAGAAATGAATTATTTTCTGGCTATGGAGGTTGCACGGTCTAAACAGGGAATTGTTGTTTCTCAACGGAAGTACATTATGGATCTCTTAAAGGACACAGGAATGAGTGGTTGTCGTCCTATAGATACTCCTATAGATCCAAACAAGAAGCTTGGTAATGTCAACCAAGGCAACTTGGTAAATATTCAACAATACCAACGACTTGTTGGAAGACTTATATACCTCTCTCACACACGGCCTGATATTGCATTTGCTGTGAGCATGGTGAGTCAGTTTATGCACTGTCCTTATAAAGAACACCTTGAGGCCGTATATCGAATTTTGAGGTACTTAAAGAGTAGTCCTGGTAAAGGTCTTTTTTTCAAAAAGGGAGATAATAGGAGCATAGAAGTCTTTACGGATGCAGATTGGGCTGGTTCCATCACGGACAGAAAGTCAACTTCGGGATATTGTACCTACGTATGGGGAAACTTGGTAACCTGGAGGAGTAAAAAACAAGATGTGGTTGCTCGGAGTAGTGCAGAGGCTGAATACAGAGCAATGGCTAATGGAATTTGTGAGATTCTATGGATAAAACGAGTTCTCAAGGAGCTGAAACTGGAAGCCAATCTCCCTATTAAAGTTTTTTGCGACAACAAAGCTGCAATAAGCATTGCACACAACCCAGTTCAACATGACAGGACCAAACATATAGAGGTTGATCGACATTTCATAAAGGAGAAGTTGGAAGCAGGAGTCATTTGTATTCCTTTCTTGAAGTCTGAAGATCAGACCGCAGACATCTTAACAAAGGGTTTATTCAAACCTACATTTGATTTTCTTGTAAACAAGTTGGGCATGTATGATATTTATGAACCAACTTGAGGGGGAGTGTAGATTAAAGTAATATACTTGGTCATAGGTTGTTAGTTTGTTACCTTATTATTAGGAATACTTTAGTTAGGTTGTTATTTTGGATCCTATTTTCTAGCGTTTGTAACTCTATTTAAAGGTTTTTTACTGATTAATGAAGTAAGCCATTTTATTCTCTAAAACTACAGAATGCTTGATTTTTTTTTTTTTGGTAAGAGGCAAAATATTTTGAAAAAAGAGAAAATTACAAAAGAAGAGAGGGGAAGAACTCCATATCAAGAACAAAGAGAGAGAGAAAAACACTTAATTTAAAGCAATTTCATTTCAATTTAAAAGAACTGCACGTGAAGAGGATAAATCCTAAAGAACTTAGAACAATAGACCCACTTAGCAATCGTAAAATTAATTTTGTTCCAAAAATCGTCAATTGGCTCATTGTCCGATGAAGCCACGTAGTCCAAAAAATAACTAAACCACCTAATCTCAAAATTAGCTTATGTTTCTTAGATTTCTCTTCATTTTAGAAACATTATTAAGGAAGCTCTTAACGTCATAATGCATCTTTACTGTTTGATTGAAAAAAAATAGAAATTGTACCAAAATGCTTTTAAGAAGCTCACAATTAATCATAATGTGAATATTAGTTTACTTATATGCCTTGTAGAAGAGACAACAACTTAAGGAGAGAGCCAGACAAGTGTTTCTCTTCTTCATTTAATCGTAAATATATAATATCAATATTCTCAAAAACCTTAACTTTTGGGTTGAGACACATAAACTTGCAACGTCATCTAGATTCGGTACTTGCTATTTGTTAGCTTTTGTTTTTATAATTTGTTATTCTTGGCTTCCTCTCTTCATGATATTGGATCACCTGAAATGTTCATTTCTACGTCCTCCCTATTGTGATATGCAATATGTTGATCATTTTTTTTTATAGCAGACGAAATTTATTAGGAAAAAATATAAAAAGTGACAAGAGGGAGAAAGATCCTCTTTTACAAGGATCTTAATAAATTAGTGAATTTTTTTTTCCCAAGTGTTAAAACAAACTGTTGAAGAAAATAATTCTTCATCATATTTCATTCATATACAGTATTGATAAGTATAAATAAGAAAACTAAGTTAATTCAATCTGCTTTCCTAATTTAGTACAAAATCATATCTCCTTCAATTAGGATAGTATCAATCTTAATATTTATTCTTTTCTAACAATAAGAAATTAATATGTTGATAAAAAGAAAATACAAAGAAAAAAAAAGAAGAACCATTTTCATGAAAAAAGCCTTCAATCTAAAGCAATTTCTCTTTAATTAGAGAGAAGAATAATCTTAAAAAACTATGAACAATAAGTCCACTTAGCAATAGTAAAATTAGTATTTTTCCAAAGATTTGTAATTGGCTAATTATCATGAAGATAACTTCATTGCGATGAAGCCAGATAGCCAACACTTCTAGTCTTGATATTAATTTTCATTTTTTAGATCTTTCATCTCTATTAAAAATTTTAAGAAGAAAACATTGAATGTCTGAATGTACCCCCATTGTCTGATTGAAAAGAGAAAAGAATGGCTTCCAAATGGCTATAGTATGCTCGCAATTAATCATAATATAAGTATTAGTTTCCTCATGTTCCTTTCAAACTGGACAACAATACGAGGAAATAGCCAAGAAATGATTTCTCTTTAGAATGAGTATTGCCGACACCAGAAGATAGCTTTTTGACCCCTCAACAAACTTTTCTTCTTCTAAGAATTTCTCTTTTTTTGACTTTGTTTGGAAGAAAGGAGTCCCTTCCAAATTTCAAGTTTTTGCAATGTCTGAATTTACCCCCGTTGTCTGATTGAAAAGAGAAAAGAATTGCTTCCAAATGCCTATAGTATGCTCTCAATTAATCATAATATAAGTATTAGTTTTCTCATGTTCCTTTCAAAATGGACAACAATACGAGGAAATAGCCAAGAAATGATTTCTCTTCTTATAACATAACAAGTATACAATTTTTCATATAAAAGAATTTAAGCAAAAACTTGAAATTTGGACTCGTTTCTTCCAAACAAAGTAAAAAAAAGAGAAATTCTTAGAAGGAGAAAAGTTTGTTGAGGGATCAAAAAACTATCTTCTGGTGTCGGCAATACTCATTCTTAGAGAGAAAGAAGTAATAGCCGCATAAAGAGTAGAAAACTTAATATGCTCATAGATATCATCTTTATTTGGAAGGAAATATGCCAAGGATTATGAGCATTATCCATGTTCAAAAGAGAGGCAATAGAAAATTTTTATTACGAGACAAACGATAAATATAAAAATGAGTACAAAAAGGAGCATTCCCAATCCACCTATGTTCTCGAAACCGAACCAAAGCTTCGTTCCCATCTTAAATGCAATGCAATCTTGAAAAGATGAAAAACGGAGAAATAGATTATCAAATATTGTGAAATGATTAGCAAGATAGGTTGCTCAACCAAAAATCACTGCATGCCTCAAGGAGTCGGACACCAATGGGAATCTCCACAACCATTTTCCCAACAAAGCATTGTTCCTAGCCTGAAAATTATCAATCTAAGACCGCTTTTCGATTTAGGCTTAGTAACAAACTCCTAATGAATTAGATGATGTCCTTCAATTCCTTCCCATCAAAAGTCTCTAACCATTTGCTCAACATCTTAGCAACTTGAGCCTGAAGCTTGAAGAGAGAGATAGTAGGTTGAGATACTATCAAGCATAACGTGAATCAAATAAGTCTTCCTCCTGTAGACAAGCAGTCTTTCTTCCAACTATCAATGCATTTTTTGACTTTCTGTAAAACTGGCTCCCAAAAGCAACAAGAAAGGGGATTTACCACTGAGAGAAAGATCCAAATAGGAAAGAGGTTTGTGACATTTTCTGCAATTAGTCATAAAGCTACTCTATCAAGATTGCTTTCCTCAACATTAATTCCCGCAATAACACTTTTGTTAAGATTTAGCTTGAAAGTAGAAAGTAATATAAAAATTTCCACCATATCTTAAGTTTTAGATTTTAGAATCCTCCTTCACATAAAACATAATAGTGTCATCAACAAACTGGAGATTAGAAACATGAACAATTTCCCTACCAATTCTGAAACCCTCTATCAAGTTAAGGCATTTCTCTCTATCCAACATTTTACCAAGTACATCACCAATGAGAATAAATAGAAAAGGAGAAAGAGGATCTCCTTGTCTCAGCCTTTTGGTTTTGTTGAAAATTTACCTTTAGGTCTTTCATTTATAAGGGCGGAGAAATTTGATGAGCACAAGCATCCATATATCCACTTTCTTCCCCTCCCATCAAAGTCTTTCATTCATAGAACAAAGTCAAGGAAACCTTAATCAGCGTGATCGTGAGCCTTCTCAAAATCAATTTTAAAATTTACTCGGTTTTTTTTTTTTTTTTTGTACTCTTCAATATTCTCATTAGCAATTAAAGAAAAATCAAGAATATCTCAACCCTTAATAAAAAGCCCCTTGTTCCTTTGTAATTGTCTCTGTAATAATATCATTTAAACGAAGCAACAAAACTATGACCACAATTTTATAAAGGCTCGACACCAAGCTTAGAGGCCTATAGTCTCTGGAATTTTTTGAATTCTTTTTTTTTAGGGATGAGACACAAGTCTTATTAGTTTTTGCATTGATAATGTCGCTTCCATGAAATTTCTAAAAAACTTTAAGTCAAACTAAATCACTTCCTATGAATTTTGAAAAAAGGTCATAGTAAAGTCGTCTGGCCCTGGAGCTTTGTTTCTATCACTATCGAACATTGCTCTTCAAATTTCATCTTCATCAAAATTTCTAAACAGATGAACAACTATGTCTAGGTGGATGGCTTTCCAATCAAGACCCAGTGACTCCAAAATGATCCCTGGAGTTTTGGAATAGAGAGTTTTAAAGTAGTTTGTGATTTAAAAAACGAGAGCTTCTTCCTCAACAATTAGAGTCTCATCATCACAAGAAAGTTTGTTCATGAGCTTATCAACTCTCCTACCATTTGGAACCCTATGAAAATCTTTGATGTTATTATCCCATTTGCTAACTCCTTTAAGTCGAACCTTTTGCCTCCAAGATGGAGCTTCAAGTATAAGAATTTCTTTCCAATACGTTGATTTTCAACTTTACTAAATGCAGTTCTTCCAATTTCTAGGTGTTTAAAAGGCTGGCCTCTGTCTTGAATATTATTCGTTTTGATATGTTGTTATATGTCATAAATTTGTATAAAGTGACCTTGGACGTGTTTGAATGAATTAACGAAGTTTTCAGTCTATGAATTCTCATAAAGTACTTGAATCGTTTTTTCATGTAGGCATTTTCCCAGCACCTGGTGCTTTCATCTTTGTTCCTTGAGCATGTCTTATTGGTCCTTAATCAAACCTCTATCCTTAAAGGTGATTCAGAGAAAGTAAATGTTTCATACAGCGCAGCAGAAAGTCAGATAGAGGATGATAATCTTCAAGCTGCAATAATTGCGTTAACTGCATTTTTCAGGTCGGCCAATAGGAATCGTTTTATTTATTCTTTTTTTCTTAAAATAGTTACATAATTTGTAACCTTGACATTTTATACAGAGGTGGTGGTAAAGTCCGAAAAAAAGCTGTTGAACAAAACTATGCTTCTGTATTCGTGGAACTTATTCTCCAGTTGGGAAGTTGTCATGGTTTGGCTAGCTCTGGTCAGCATGAACCTTTACGGTAAGCATGGATGATGTGTTGGAGGATTTTTAGAGAGTAAGGAGTCTTAAAATTTTTTTGCAAGCATAAAATGATAACTCCAGTTTTACAGGGCTCTTTTAGCAGCATTTCAAGCATTTTGTGAATGTGTTGGAGACCTTGAGATGGGAAAGGTAGACGGACGTATCAATATTTCAGTTATTATAATTATTTACTTGCCTCTGTCATTGTAAGAGAAAAATCTATTCAGTTTTTTTTTTTAAATTTAGATCTTGGCTAGAGATGGAGCACCAAACGAAGGTGAAAGATGGATCAATTTGATTGGAGACACAGCCAGATGCATCTCTATAAAGAGACCAAAAGAGGTATTTAATGAGAGTTCTCTTTGTGGTTTCGTATTGGAATTTATTTTAGTGCAATTTCAAATTCTGAAGAAATGGTTATCTTCTATGCTAAAAACATTTCATTCAAAGACAAATATAAAAATAAAAAAACACTATGGAATTTAATCATCCTTGGTATATACGTGACTTGGTGAAAGAACAATAAGACCACTCCTGAGAAGCTGACACATGGTAGCTATATTTTCTGAAGAGGGGTATAAAAATGAATTACAGAGTCACTCAAAAACTTTATACCAAATTATACAGTGACTCAAAAACAAAAGTTTTAAGCATCATCTCTTCCACCTCGCCAATCTTATAAAAAAACAGTCCTATTCTAGGACACTTCTTTTAGGATGATGCAATGAAAGTTTTGTTTTAAAATCGAAACAGAAAATTAAAGAGAAATAAGAGATAATAAACTTGAATAAATTTTGAGGAAAAATATTATTCAAAACGCATATTATAAAGTTCACAACAAGCCTTTAAATAAAGTTCTCAACCATAAATAAAGCAAACAAGTAAAACAGCCTAAATAATACCATGATGTAATGGACAGTTAGTAGCGGGTTGTGTACCCCATCAATTCCTTTCACTTGATAAAAACTTTCTCGAACTTTGTAGCCGCAAAGAACTCATCTTGGGGAAATGTTTTGTTTTCCATGCTTGAGAATGTGTTACCAAATGACTTTTTTTCTCGAATCTCTCAAAGTCGAAGTGTTATTATCTCATTTCTTATAATTTGCATCAACATCATAGTGTCATGTAGCAAGATATGAGTAGTGTTCATATCCACTCCATCGCATATGATCTCATATTTGTAATACTTGTAGATCAATAATGGAACTTCAGAACTTTTGTGGAGAATAATGCTTCATAGTCTTCAAATTTAGTGCTTTTATCAAAAACCTTCGAAACGATGTTCTCGGTACTTCCACTGTTGATGACCACGTTGTTCACTTTATTACAAATAGTGCACTGTGTTCGGAAAATCTGAGTTGCCTGGTTCTTTTGAGGCAAGCAAAATTCATCGGAGAATGCACACCACTCTCACTTCTCTTTTTGCAAACTTAGCTTTCACATAAAAATCTTTTTCTTTTGTTGATAAGAAACGAAATGTATTATAAAAAAAAATTTACAAAATGAGAGGGTAGAACAATCCTTCTCAAGAAAAAAAAAAAGAAAGAAAACACCACATAAATATCTTCTTCAAGACTTTTTTTTCGTCAACACCCCTGCTTCTACAAAGTTACTTTGATCTCTTGTTTGAGTAGTTATTTGAACATGACTTAGTTTCACCAAAAATATTTTCTGCAATTGATGCACACAAGGATTGTTATTGGCTTATTGGTGAGTTTGTCCTCGAGTATTCAACGGAACAAAGGTGGAAAAATTTCTTTGATTTTGGTCAAAGTTTTAAGTGGAAAGGGCATCTTTATGATTATTATCTCCATTACTTGTAATTAATGACCTCTTTCGAGCATGCAAATCTTCTTAGGTTTGTTTTCTTAAGTTATTATTTGTGCTCTGAAGACCTATCCATTTGATTTTCCACCTTCATTGTCAACTAAGCTTCTGATAAGATTTCAGGTGAGTTCTTATCTAAACAAGAATTTGTGAATGAATAGTACTTCTCGTTTATTAGCTATAACAAGAATTACAGACTAAGCTACAGACTTCTTTCCCCAAGTCTGAAGCTTCTCTCTTTCTTTCCACTCCGTTACCAAGTATTTTCTTTCCTAGATCCCCATTTCCTCGATTACTCCTATTTATCATTTTTTAACTCCCATACAACTGCTTTACTAACATATTAACTGTCTCAGTACACTCTCCCTCCTACCCTTTATTCCATCTCCTCCTTTGATAGGTTATCCATATTGGAGGCCTATCAGCTTCTTAAAGAGCCCGTTGTTCTTGAATAACCAGCCTTAGACCTCTTATATAGTGACCAATTAACTACTCTTTTGTGACAAATTAACTAAAAAATTTAACCGATAAAATTTCAATGTATAGTTGATTTGTTGACTATTTTGATATTATTGGTATAGAAATTGAACATGCATTTTTCTTGTCTTTGACAATTAAATTAAAGCTGCTCTCACCGTGTGAAAGCTCCGAATTTCAATTTATACATTATGAGTTTGAATTGGTTTTCTTTCTAAATATTTAAGTAGTTAAAAAAGTTCTTGAAAATATTCAATGTTTAATAAAGAAAATCTTTCATGTTTAATCAGTTTTTGAAACTCAAAAAGTCTATAGTCATTTTAAATTTTGGAGTGTTTGGTCTTTGATTATTGGCTCAATAATCAATCATTTGTGGTTGTCTCTATGGTAACATTTCTCGATATTAAAATATTTATCATTCTGGATAGGTGGAAAAATCAATTTGTTCGTCAAAAACCCTACTAGTTTAGCAACAACAGTAGCCAAATTAATAATTGTTGTCAACCATAAGATCTTGCGTGAGACTGCATGTATCCATTTGGCTGGGAACTTTATGGGTTTGATAATGAGAGGTGCATACTAGTGTGGGTTTGCGAGTTTCATTCAAATCGTTGTTAGTGGTTCATCAACTAGTCTGCGGCAAGAAGAGGACGCGTCGTCAGCCATATCAAAGAGACCTTGATTATGGTCGATTCTCTAGGGGTAAGATCAGTGAATCCTAGCTCCCTAGGGTTACCCCAAGTGCAATTTATCTCTTGCTGATGGGTTTCGGAGCATGTATATGGTTGTTGTCAGTCGTCATTGTGTCAAAAGCTGTGGCCGAATGTGCAGTTGGTGGTTGAACCCAAGACAACAGTTCAAAACTGTTTGCCACATTTGGGTTTTTGTGGAAAAGGTTGACGGTTGCATTGTCTTTCGATTGTCAATACAATCATCTTCAGCGTGAGAGTTCGAAGGATTTCATTGATTTTGTTGTGTTGTTGATTAATTAATCAAACTGATGAGCAGTTGTTTCTAACCGCCATTTGTTGTCAATGATGTATTTCCTGCTATACCCATCTTCAGTTAGAGATGTTAAACGAGCGAGTCGAGCCGAGCCGAGTTGAGACGGACCCAGCTCATCGAGCCTGTCGAGCCAAACGAGCTTGTCGAGCCAAACGAGCCGAGCCTAACGAGCTGACCCTAAAAATTTCCAACCCAAGCCGGCTCGCGAGCCACGAGCCGAGCCGAGCCGGCCCAACGAGCGTAACGAGCCGAGCTTAACGAGCCGAACTTACATAAATAAAATTATTTTATATAAATATATTATATATTTCATTAATCTTTTATTTATTAAAATTATAATAAATATTTATTATATTAATGATGAAATATAATAAATACTTAGTCGTATAAAATGTAAATAATGAAAATTTTTAATTAATACAAAAATGACCTTTAATTATAAAAAAATAGAAGAAAACAAATATATATAAAATAGGGTAAAGTGAAATTTGTAATTTGGGGTGAATATAATTTTTCTAAGAAACTTACAATGGCACAAGGCTTGGTTGGCTCCACTCTTATTACCTCTCTAAGGTCTTAGAAAAGGTAAGGAATAAGAGTCACCGAGCAACCACAGACTTGACAACAATTGGAGTCTCAATCTCCACCCAAATTATAAATCAATTTGAGGACTAACTTTTGATTGAAGAATGATTGTAAAAAAACCGATCAAGCATTCAAAGTTTGAAAGGAAAATGGTCTACTTGTTCTCATTCAAAATCTGATCTTTCATGAATACCAAATTGTGAACATACAATATTTTCACCACCACTACTTGAGTTAACATGTGAAGAAACACGTGAATGACTAATATTAGAATATTTAGATTCATAAGAAGAATATAAACTAATAATTCTATGTGTTATTTGATCCATAGAAAATAAAGAAGAAGCTTGTAAATTATTAGAAATTTTATTAACAAAGAGATATACTCCTCTTAACTATATGTAGTGGAGCAGTTAGAGCAACTCCAACGGTAGCAATTGCTATCAAATAAATTAATAATATTTATATTATTATTTAAATAAATTACATTTCTTTCTTTCACCTTATCTCTTAAGCAACCTCAAGCAACCTTGCACTCCAATGATAGCAACCCTAGTTCGTTGCTTATAAAATAATTTTATATTAATTTTTTACATATATATAAATATATAATCATAATATCATTAAATTAAATTAAGTAAATATTATAGTTTGAGAATCAACCTTGCACTCCAATGTGTTTATTGTTGGAGTTGCTATCAAATAAATTAATAATATTTATATTATTATTTAAATAAATTACATTTTCTTTCTTTCACCTTATCTCTTAAGCAACCTCAAGCAACCTTGCACTCCAATGATAGCAACCCTAGTTCGTTGCTTATAAAATAATTTTATATTAATTTTTTTACATATATATAAATATATAATCATAATATCATTAAATTAAATTAAGTAAATATTATAGTTTGAGAATCAACCTTGCACTCCAATGTGTTTATTTTTTTTTAAATGATAGGTTAAGTGTTTTGGCAAGAGGAGGTGTCGACCAGTTAGTGAGGCGTCGACCAAAGTCTGTAGGAAAAGGTTTCAAACTGTCGACCCCTACGGGCGATCAATCGCCTTCATCAGGCGATTGATCGCCCTGAAGAAGTTGATGGGCGATCAATCACCTGGTGATGGGGCGATTGATCGCCCTGTATTTTTTTAAATAATGCCTATGCTTTTTGGTTCTGCCTCCAATTTATTGCAACCATTATTGCTCTGTTGCTTGTCAGAGCAACTCTGACAAGCAACAAAGATAGATCTGGAGGTGGTCTTATGTATAGAAACAACAATCATTCCATTGACAGTGGGTGTAGATGTTCTGGGACTACGGCTTCCAACTATATCAAAATTCATTTGAGGGTTGGAAGGCAGTTTTTCAACCTTAGACAAGATATCCAGCTTCTTCTGTGAATATTGTCCACCCTTAGATTTTTCATGCACCAAAGATGCCATCTTTGGAAACAAGCCCTCAACTAGGTGATTGTGTCCTTTGGTTACTAGTTAGTTCTAGAAAAGAAAAGAATATAACATTTTTCTGACAACACCTCCTGCTGAGAGTCATTGCAGCAAAACCATTGACCCTACAAACAATAATAATTTACTAAATTAACATAACGTAAATAAAACTTTTCCAAGGAATAAATTTCTCACCTTACTATATGCATAATAATGTCCAGACTCTGGGGCGATTCATCGTCCCATGCACTGGATTTTGGGCGATCAATCGCCCTTGTACTGGACAAATTTTCATCCTTACAGAGCAATTGATTGCCTTCTTTGGGGTGAACCATCGCCGCACTATCAGGTGGCGACGAGAACGATGAGTTTTAATTTAAGTCTTGGGTTCATCGATCTCGTTCGCAATCGCGGGACGTCAACTGATTTGCCAAAAATTTTATCGATCTTGTGCTCGGCAGGCGGAGAGTGCCCCGACCTGGGCATCGGATTGGGATTGAGTGATTGACCGAGATATCGAAGAGTGGGAGATTATCGATGGTCAGGCGTCGCCGCGTCGGACAGGGTTCAGCGCTCGCCGCAGGACTCGAGCTGGGCTTCCGTTGACGAGCCAGCTCGCGAGCTAGCTCGCGAGCAGGCTCGTCGAGCTCGGTCATTCACGGGCTCGCGAGCCGGGATGTCCAAGCTCGGCTCGACTCGACTTGCCTGTGTGACTCGAGCCAAACTAGCTCGTTACTGTAGCGGGCCGAGCTTGAGTAACGAGTCGAGCGAGCGAGCTGGCGAGCAGCTCGCTCGTTTAACATCTCTATCTTCAGTTATCAGATTGAGGTGAAGATCCTTGATTTGAAACCAATTTGTATTTTTATTAATTTTTACATTTATATTTTTAAATATACAATATCCTTTTCTCATTATTTTTTAATCAAAAAGCAATTGCATAGAGAAGGCATAAAACGTATAAAATCAGGGAGGATAAGATATTATCTGTAACATAAAGCAAACACATATTAGTCCTTGGAGGCTAACCTTTCATAGAGATATAACTAACTTAGTGTTTTTCTGACTTTCTAATCTCTATGCGATTATTTCTTCTTTCTCTCTCGGAGAGAATGTTATCAAGTCTCAAAGATGGACTTTGGAATTCTTTGCTACTTTCTCACGAAATTCCTTCTTTTTGCAACTCACTTCCACCTCTCTTGAAGGAGTTTTCTTTGAGATTCAAGTGTTTGCTTTGATTTTAGTTAAAGAAAAGTTGTATACGACCCACAAAATCCAAAAGAAAAATCTTATTATGACTTTATTTTATATTCTCCTTTCAGCAAAGGTCATGATAAAACTAATAATCATATTATGATATAGTGAGTTTCTTAATCACTTATGGCTGCACTTTTTTTCTCCGGCAACCATACTCAAAAGCGTTTATTCTGACATGCTACATGTTTTTATTATGAAGACATAAGAAGATGAAATTAAATTAGAGACTATATTTTGGCTCTTTTGGACACAATGATATTATCTGAAATTTTTTTGATAATTACTTATTGATCAATGTTTACTTTTTTATTATTAAGTGGACTTATAAGTCTAAATATTTTAGTGACTATCACTTTAATTTGGTTCTTTCCAATTAGAAGTATATTGTAAAGTTTTGTTAGGGAAGTTCTCTTGTACGTCGTATTTCTTAATTCAAATCTTAAAAAAAGAAATTGAGAGTTTGTTGTGTCCATTCAAATGGGAATGCTTGTGGGATCGACTTCGGAACATCTTTGGTCAGTTTCCATTACACAAAACAGTATTTTTTGGTATCAAATCTTGAAGCAGATTGTATTACAATGCAGTCAAATAATTCAAAAAATTTGCTCTTGAAAATGGATTCTCGTGTTTAGGTCATTATGAACTAAGTGAGATCAAATAAGTTATGACTCAATCATCCAACCTCAAAGTCTGCAAACTCCAACAAAAAAAAGGCAACCAGCCATATTTCTTTGTTAAACTTGCGTCGGATGATATGATCATTATTTTCCTCGCGCTCTTCAAACTCCATCAACCAAATTTCTTCACTAAACTCGCCATGGATCATGATATGATCATTATTTTCCTCATGCTCCTTGGAAAAAAGGCAACTTGATGAAATTGGTAATTATTCCTCATATTTCCCATTCTTCAATTTTCATATAAACACTATTTAGTATGATTTTCTGTTGACATTAGGGAGGATGACGTTTTATTATTATTATTAGGGATCACGTTTTAAACGAATTGATTGTGTATAGCATATTTCATAGAGGCTTTAAGCTTAACAACCTTGGGAAAACTTCATCAATTAGTGTTTTTATTACTTTATCCTCCCTGGCTTTCATCTCACGAAGACATGTTCTTTATGGGTACTTAGGTTCAAAGCATATGCTTATTATTGAGTAAATCCTTAGATCGACATCAAACATATCAAAGGGAAGCTGCTGCTGCCGCATTATCTGAGTTTGTTCGCTACAGGTATATCCTACGCCGTTATGTATCTTAGATGGATATAAAGTCCTCTTCAACTTGGCATCCCCTTTGGTGTTAAATATTCTCAATAGACTGGTCATTTTGCTTGCATTTTCTCTTCAAACTGATTTTTTCTTTTTTCGTATATGATATGAGGGGGGAGGATGTGAGATGAATCCGACATAAGTTACTATGTGGAGATTATAGCAATTAGAAATGGAAAAATTGGTGGACGATTAGAAAAAGAGCTGGCATCAGGGCATATTTTTCTGTTATATGGTCATTTATCATTGTACCTAGGATTTTTGGCGGACATTAATCTATTTCTCACCATAAGTTGAGCTCGTCTTGGATAATGCAAAGTTGCAATGTCCTCTCATGTTCCTTAAATTTAACATGAACGAATTCTGTTAATTTAAATAAACTGCTCGCTGATGGATTCCTTCAGAAATCTTACAAAAGAGAATCTATATTGATATTGTTGAAAATTCGTGGTTGTTTTCTTCTATTCAGTTGGTACTCTGACCTCTTCTTGATCTTTACTGCTGTTTTTGCAGCGGTGGTTTTAGTTCCTTATTGGAGCAGATGGTGGAGGTTTTATGTCGACATGTATCAGATCTGTCTCCAACAGTCAGACGCTTATGTTTAAGAGGACTTGTACAGGTTTTTTGATATTTTTTCTACATATTAAGGATTATTTCTATCTTTGCTGTGATCATATTTTAGCATTAACTGCTGCTGCCTCCACCACAAATCATTAATATGGTGATCAAAGTGTTAATTATTGTCCAATCTTTCGTTCCAGCTTCTGTGTTGCTTACATTTTTTACAAAAAAAAAAAATCATTGTAGATTCCAGTTAATCAAATTATGCAGTATACAGCTCAAATTCTGAGTGTAATATTAGCATTATTGGATGATGTTGATGAATCTGTGCAATCAACTGCGGTCTCGTGCTTGCTTATGGTGAATCTCTCATTGAAACTATGTGGTGACAATTTCAGATGCTATGTTTAAGCTTTTCAAGTTTTTGTGAGATCTTAATTTACTTTTATTAACTTTTTGGAACCTTCATTTATTGTCATAGATTCTTGAGGAGTCATCAAATGATGCAGTGGAGCCCATTTTGCTTAATCTCTCTTTACGGCTCCGTAATCTTTCAAGTGAGTTACCGGTTCTTTTAATTACTCCACAAAATTGTTGACTAAATTCGAAATTTATTCTGATCCAATCCAAATTTGATTCATTTAGTGTTACTTTTGTTTATGATTGCATGAACACTTTTGACTATAATTCTGGTAAAGAAAGTGGCCACTGCCATCTATTTTAAATAGGGAGTGTTCGAATCTCTTTCATTTAAATTGTTAATAATTAGATTTTCTATAAAATAATGGCTTGTGATATTGAATCAAGTGAAGAGTCTGAGCCTGCATTTCATGCAGCTGGGAAACTTTGTTGGTTATTAGGAAAACTTTAAGAAGTATTTATACTAACAAGGCATGTAAATTACAAAGAATATTAAAAAAAAGGAAGTTATTGTTGGAATGCTTCATCTTCGAACGTTCTGACAGCTGAGTTACATTTTCGGTTCAAAGATATGTTCATGCTATAGTTTGAAATGACTCCTGTACACCTGAATCTCTTCTTTCAAGAAATGGGCGACATCTTCTATAAAAATGTGTTGCAGGCTCGGGTTTAAAATGTTTTTATGAAGGAGGGAGGATTAGTGACCCTTGAGCAAAGGATTAATACATCAGTTAGTGACATGATTTGCACCTGCAAAAGCCGAGTTAAACAACAACAAAGCACAAGGGTCGGCATTCTCTGGTCAATCCGAAAAGCACCCCAAAACAATATGCACAACTTTATCAATATAAGTCCAAATGCTATGAAAATTTAGGAGAAACTTACCTGGTGAGTGATGAGAAAGCCCTTAAAATTTCAGGAAAAAAAATGCCGAGATGAGTAAGACATGCAAAGAACACCGGCTGCTGGTCCGAGAGGCAACTTATGGTACCTTCAGATAATGAGACCTTCAATGAAGAAGGAATGCTCCAACAACTAGGCTTGGTTTTCAACCATTCTTCTAGTTTTCAACCTTTGCAAGATTGAAGAGAAACGATGGCAATAAGAGTCACCAAGTAACCACGAAATTTGGAGGACAATGGAGGCAAACTCAACTTGAATATCACACACCGAGCATAAACAACTTGGAAGGCTGAGAGCTCTTCGAAGCTTGTAGGGAAACAACAATTTTCTATTAATCAAAAATGAGTTTTGCAGGACAAGATGCTTAAATATCTCCCAAGGATGGCTAGGGTTTCGACTGAAGAATCAAAAGGAAAGAGCCGTTGGGCTTGGGTCTCGACCACACGCGCGCGCCTCCTTGCTTCGGCGTCCAACGTGCATATCCTTGCATGGACAGCTTGGCGCCCCTCCATTGATCCTTAGTTCTTGCTAGAACGTGGCTGAGCTGGAATGTCGACCCCTCCTGACAAGAGTCGACCCCAAAGTTCGACCGATAAAAACAGAGAGAAATGAGGTGTCGACCAGTGAATTGAGATCCCGATTCGCTACTCCTTCCTACATATTCATACGATAAAATGCGTGCAAATTTAAAACTTTATCCGTCAACTTAAAACGTCATCGTTTAAAGACAATTCCCTTGCAGTGGAAGACTATTTTTAACATGCTTTGAAAGCAATCGTTCGAAGTTAGAAATCAAAAGGTTACACTGAACTGGTCAGCACCTCAATTCACTGGTCGATACCTCATCTCTCTTTGTTTTCATCGATCGAACTTTGGGGTTAGGAGGGGTCGACACCTGTAGTACAGAACGTATCAAGTGTCGACCGAAGTTCATAGAGGTCAACTGAGACCCCCTTTTTTTTAATTGCTTTAAAAGCTTGCAATGGATTTATGTCTTAACTCGTTTTTAAGTTACTGTATTCCCTTCCAACCTAGTTCAAAAAAAAAAAAAAAACAATGTCAAGTTCTAAAGTAAAGTCGAAAAAAAAAAAATCATGTCAAGAACGTCTTACGTATAGTGAAAGTCATGTTAAGTCCTATGACGACGTCTTGGGTCGCTACATGGAGTGGATTCAAAATGCTGGAAGAAAATTCTAGAAGGCTTATTTTGTCCATCGCTCGGCCGCGTGGTGGTTTTTGCGTGCGCTGATCAATGGCCCACAGTGTTGCCCAGGTCAATCATCCATGCGCACCCTGCTACGCTCTTTCGTACGGGCCAGGTCACCCATTTGTGCGCGCTCATTCTTGCTTCCTTCTGTGTGCGCGCCCGACGACCCCTCGTGCACCAATTCTCGGCCACGTGCGAGAGATGACCTTTGCGTGCCAACCTCGGCCATGTGCGCAACCTCAGCCACCCGCTAACCTACAAACTACCATGCAATGCATACATACAAAATAAAGGCCAATGTTTGTCCAAAAAAATACAAGAAAATGACAATGTTTGCCACAAACCAAAAATACACAAAACACTTGGTTACAACGATTTGCTTTCCGGAAGATAAATTTCATTTTCAATGTGGGATGATCCTGAAAGTGATTCCCAAGAGAGAACATGTGTAGGTTTCCCCATCTCTTGAGAATTTGGTTCCCACTCCAAGCTATTAAAAAGGCCTTCACCTGTAAAACTAGCAAACTTGTTAAAATAAAGATTAATCGGTAATTATACCTTGGTTTGAGAATGGGTTACAGGCCTCCGAGGCATATCAGCTAGTGTATAACAACCTACCTCAAAAATAACTCTACTTAGTAAATGAAATATAAATTGTCCTGCAAGGCGTTATTTGATGACTTGTCCTCGAAAGATATATGCATATATGAAACAAAATATCACGAAAAATCACCAAGATAAGTGTTCAAATGATTTTCATCTTCTTATGTCTTTCTTTCCTACAAAATGTATGTCATACCTGAATATACTACCAAAGTCAGGTTGAATAATGAGAAAAACTGCAGCAATATGTTTCTAATTAACTTACATTGTATCATAACTTGGTTGGTAGTTTCGTCACGACCCTCGCTATGTGACAATGTTTTGATAGAGATGCAATTTCTACGTGGCTTAAGATGCAACCTTTTTTGTTCTTTTTAATTGAAAAAAAGTTACATATTGACTATTTTGTTTCTCAGCCGTGAAAATAAATTATTATCTTTACTAGTCATCTTCTTGGAGGATATTCCAGAGGAATTTCCTAATTTAATGTAAATTTTTATTTTTTGTGAAAAAACATAGCTGTAAATCTGTTTTTTTGCCTAGAATGTAATATGTACTAGGACTTCTGTGTTTTCTTTTTATTTTATTTAATTTTATTTGCAACAGACGTGCATGAACCCAAAGATGAGAGCCAATGCTTTTGCTGCATTTGGAGCGCTAAGTAAATATGGTGCAGGAACTCAACAAGAGTTATTTATTGAGCAGGTTTCTACTCTTGCTCATAAGTTTTATTTACTCGCTTAGAAAATTTGTTAGTTGTTCATGTCTTTTATGGATATTTGATCAAATGGAATTACGAAAATGCTTAAAACTTGTTATCTAGTTTGAATATCAGATAAGGTTTTGGGATGCAGGGTTTAGCTTAGGAGAGGTCTTGTGATAGAAAGGCAAAATTTGTCATTTTCTTGCAGGTTCATGCTACTCTTCCCCGATTGGTTTTGCATCTGCATGAGGATAATATTAGTGTTCGACAGGCCTGTTGGGTAATTAATTCATTTTAACTTTCCATTCTTCTGGAGCCAATGAATGAAGTTTTCTTTGTTCTGATTATTTTCAGACCAAATTTTATTTTCACTTTGTTTTTCGTAGAGTACTTTTAAACAGATTGTATCCCTGGTGGAAGTGGAAGAATTGCCTGCACTCCGTCAACATGCATTGTTTCAACTCTGAGCACAGGTGACTGTCAATGATTATTAAGGTTTTTTTTCATAGAGTGGAAATGATTATCAATATAAGCTTGGCCCTAAGCATAGTACTTTCTCTTCTTTCAGAAGTGACTATGAGAATTTTATTAGAGACCTCTCAAAGCAAATTTCTCAACATCTTACTACCAGGGTTCCCACTTACATGGCTTCTACAATACAGGCATGTATACTGAAAACTTACTGTTTCAAATGACTATTGTCGGCAATATTATTGATGTGTCATGCGATATGTTCCAATTTTGTTCCTTTCTGTTTGAAATGTTCATTTTTATTTTATCTCTTTACTTTCATGCTTTATTATTTAGTGTTCGACAACTATTTCCACTTATTGTATTTTTCTTCAAATTTTTATTTTCACTTTGTTTTTCGTAGAGTACTTTAAACAGATTGTATCCCTGGTGGAAGTGGAAGAATTGCCTGCACTCCGTCAACATGCATTGTTTCAACTCTGAGCACAGGTGACTGTCAATGATTATTAAGGTTTTTTTTCATAGAGTGGAAATGATTATCAATATAAGCTTGGCCCTAAGCATAGTACTTTCTCTTCTTTCAGAAGTGACTATGAGAATTTTATTAGAGACCTCTCAAATCAAATTTCTCAACATCTTACTACCAGGGTTCCCACTTACATGGCTTCTACAATACAGGCATGTATACTGAAAACTTACTGTTTCAAATGACTATTGTCGGGCAATATTATTGATGTGTCATGCGATATGTTCCAATTTTGTTCCTTTCTGTTTGAAATGTTCATTTTTATTTTATCTCTTTACTTTCATGCTTTATTATTTAGTGTTCGACAACTATTTCTACTTATTGTATTTTTCTTCAAATTTTTATTTTTAGAGCTACTTAAAATTATATTTAAGAGTAATAATTCTTCAATTATCTTTTTTTTATAATAAACGAAATATATTGATAAATAATACAAAGAAAAGAAAAATCCTCAATTTAAAATAGTTTTTAGCGAAGACAACACTATTCTAAAAAACTCAGAATAATAAGTTCACTTAACAATAATAAAATTAATATATTTTCAAAAGTTTATAATTGACTTTTTATCATCGAATATAACAGCATTGTGATGTAGTCAAATAGCTCGAAAAATAGTCAAAATTTTTAATTTCAATATTAACTTTCGCTTCCTATATCTTTCATTTTTATTAAAGATGTCAATAAAAAAACTCTGAATGTCAGAATGCATCCTCGTAACAAAGAGAATGAAATTGTCTCCTAATAAGTCTTTAATTATTAATACATTAGATTTTCTCCTGATTTCTTTCTTTTTTGTACTCTTGGTGTTTATGACAGTGTTTAATGTTTTTCATTTAGTTGTTTAATTGCTTGTACGGTAAGATGTAGTGTATTATAGTCTTCTTCAATTGGTCTATGGACCTTCACTCGAGTGATCCACGAGCTTTTGGCAAGTGAAAATAGAAAGCAAACATGTGAGATCTAGTCAAGCAGCTAGTTTTTGCTAAAATTTAGCTCCTCTTGTGTGCCTCATATTTTCTTTCTGATATGACTTGTCAGCACAAATGTTTGTCTTGTCATTCAAATTTAGCATCTATGGCCCATATTCATTAACTCGTAGAGCTAAATAGGTCGAGTGCAATTAATTACGCCTTGTGAATGTTTCTCTAGATTTTTCCTCTCTTAAATGAAAGGTGTATACTTATAGCAGTTGCTTATACTGATGAGCAGGCTTTTGATGCACCATGGCCAATAATCCAGGCAAATGCTATTTACTTCTCCAGTAGCATGCTTGCCCTAACTGACGATCTACACATTCTTGGCCTTTATACTAATACTCAGGTTAAATCTACAAAACGGGTTCTCTCTTTTTGACATTTTAAGCAGAGCCATCAATTAACTTCTAAAATTCTCAGACATTGTATTGTCTCTGTAGGTTTTTGGATCATTAGTGAGCAAATTGGGTCGGTCTGCAGAAGCAGTCGTAAGAGCAACATGTTCCTCAGCACTGGGCTTGTTAATCAAATCAACCAATTCACTATCTTGGAGGGAAGCTCGGCTTGATCGTGCTGAATCTGTGCGGGTTCATGATGCTGAGTCCAGTAAAAAGCCGTAATATCTCGAAGATTTATCAGCGTTCAAGCCTAAATTTCTCCATTCCCATCATCGTCACCCATGAAACTGAACAGAACAAATCTTTGTTGGTCAGTGATTGTGACTTTATAAGGACTCAAGGAAGTATCAAATGACTCGTATTTCTAACGGTCAAGGGTGTTTCCACGGAGATTGTTGTATCATATATGACTACGAATTCTGTAATTTATCAATGTACATAGAGGTTTCTCTGTACATTAGTTTATTTTGTAGACTAAGCTTTTGTATGAGATTGTTCTTTGATGTGTCTCAAATAAATTTGAGTTTTGGGTGTAATTTATCGATGTCTTTCATAATGTTATAATGTTACGAGTGTTTTTCGGCATGAAGTGTATTCAACTCGATACACTTTTAACCCAGGTGTGCATGCATAAAAGAGAATAGTTTGTCAAATAGATAATAATAGTAGATTCTATTCTAGATTAATAAGACTTAAGTCTACGAAACAGAGCTTTGAGCCGTTGACATCGCGGACAGGTAACATTCTTATACAACATATTTCTACTCATACGGTAAATAGATAAGAAGCCATTAATTTAGGCATTATCAGTTTGCCAGCCTCGACAATTTTAACCATTCTACCCAAAAAAAAACCCGACATGTTTACGCAAGCTCTTACATCTCGTAGTAGTTTCCACTGGCTGACCGCTTTAACAACACTTGACAAATTTTAAAACGTAGCACTGGTTGACTGTTAAACATAATGTAATGTAGTTGTTAATTGGATTCAGCTGCTTTATTCTTAATTAATTACAAACAAATCAAGCAAGGCTGTATGGGTGTTTAATGTTTTAATAGCCATGGCCAGCCATCCTAATTGATGGAAAACACAGTTTCCTAGTGTGAAAGCAGACATTATCGTGTTTGTCGCTTGGCTGGTTTGCCAGAGTGCTTGTCTTTTTTATAAATCTTTACCTTCTCTTCATCCGGCATCCGCAAGAGATTATTACTCTGTCGTTGCTCTTTCCACTTTCCTCCTCACAAAAAAGCTAATAGCGATGGCTAAACAGTCTCACCAACTCCACCTTTTGGTCGTTCCTGTTATGGCGCAGGGCCACCTAATCCCAGCGGCGGAGATTGCCAGGCTCTTTGCCCAGCGCGGCGTGGTTGCGACAATTGTCACCATACCCCTCAACGCCCGTCGGATCCAGCCGCTCGTCGATGACGCCATTGACACTGGTTTCCCTCTCCGGCTAGTCCAGCTCGAGCTTCCTCTGGCCGAATTTGATTTGCCGGAGGGATGCGAAAGCATGGACGCATGTCCTTCGAAAGACATGATTAAAACTTTCTTACATGCTGTTTCCAAACTCCAAGAGCCTATCGAACGATTAGTTGAAGAGATGAATCCTTCTCCGAGTTGTATATTGGCTGATAAAAATCTTCACTGGATGGCTGATGTGGGTATTAAGCTTCAGATTCCGAGGCTTTCTTTCGATGGTATGAGCTGTTTTTCTCTTCTTTGCTCTCACAATATAAGGGTCTTCAAGCTCCATGAAAGCGTGTCTGCAACTGAGCCATTCGAGGTTCCTGGTTTACCTGATCGAGTAAAATTCACGCCCTCTCAATTACCCGGAGACTTGCATTGCCCTCCGTCGCAATTGAAAGATTTTCATGAAAAAATTAGAGATTCGTCAGAAACTGCAGATGGGTATGTCGTAAACAGCTTTGAGGAGCTGGAACCGGAGTACCTCTCCAGTTACCGGGAAGTTAAAGAAGATAAAATCTGGTGCATCGGCCCAGTTTCATTGTCCAACAAGAACGCCGTTGGTTTAGCTCGGAGAGGTCATAACAACACCACAGTTGACGTTGATCAGTGGCTCAATTTACAACCGCAATGCTCAGTCATTTACGCTTGTTTAGGACGCCTAGGCCGCTTCTCCACGTCGCAAATGGCGGAGCTTGGTCTAGCTTTAGAAAAATCAAACCACCCGTTTATTTGGGTGATCAAAGACGATAAGAAAGGGGATCTGAACAAATGGATCGAAGAAAACAGATTCGAAGAGAGGGTAAAAGGAAGAGGGCTGTTAATCCACGGGTGGGCTCCACAGTTAAAGGTGCTATCCCACCCTTCGACCGCCGCATTTCTGACGCACTGCGGCTGGAATTCCGTTCTCGAAGGCATCTGCGCCGCCGTGCCGTTGCTGACATGGCCGATGTTCGCTGATCAGTTCTACAACGAGACAGAAATTGTTCAGATTTTGAAGGTTGGTGTAAGGATCGGGTCTGAAAACTGTATACCCATCGGAGAAGAAGAGAAGTTCGGTGTTTTGGTGAAGAAGGAGGAGATTGTGAAGGCCATTAACGATGTCGTGGGTGAAGGAAAAGAGGCGGAGGTGAGGAGAGAGACAGAGAGAAGAATTGCAGAGTTGGGGAAGAAGGCAGTGGAAGCAGGAGGTTCTTCTCACCTTAAATATTTCTAATCTAGTACAACATATTAGAAACTGCAGAGACCAACAACGTTAGCCAACAAAATGTATCTGTAACTAAATCAATTAATAATAACTTAAAATCATCTTGAAACAACATTTTCAATTGTTACTTAGATTCCATGTAACATGATTTAATACCCCATTACTTCAAGGAGCATTAATAATAGAACTAAGAATCAAAAACATTTTATTCAATCTAATAACTTGACACACCTAAATCCTTGGAGTTAGACCACATACAATATCTCCTTCACTACGTATAATAACCTCCTAAAACATACACCAATTTGATGAATTACGCTACATTTATTAACTAATACCATTTTTCTCATAACTTAACTGTAACACCCTGCATTTTGCCATGTAATAGTTTTCCCGGATCATTTAAACGGGATTAATATTGTATTAATACAAAGGAATGTTTTGGTGGAATTGTTGGAATAATTAGTGGAGAACTAAACTAATGTGTAACTAAACCAAAACATAAGTTTGAAATGCATGGAAGGGCAAATTGGAGAGAAATTAAGGTTGGTGGGAGTAAGCTAATGGATGATTGCCAAGTGGCAACTTGCTGAGGAAGCTAAGTTCATCCTCCTACGTGAATGTTCATTCACTTCTCTGCTTCCTCTCATCTCTTTCGGCTTTCTCTCTTCCAGGCGATTGAAACAAAACTTCCACACTTTGTTTCTCCAGCATTTCTCCGTTTTCTTCAGCAAAGGTGAGCGTCTTTTAATGCTAACAAGTTTGGACAAGTTTAATGTGAGTTTTTACCGAAGTTTAGGGTTTCGGTTTTTGGTGAAAACTCACTGTTTTGGATGAAAACACGTTGGTGTGTTTTCTAAAGTGTTTAAGTGTGTTTGCTGCATTTCCTACGAGATATTAGTTAGCATTTGTAACGTTTAAATTCTGTACATTCATGTTACAGATCCGAGCTCTCCAGGGACGTTCAAGCATCTGACACCGCAGCAAACAGGTAAGTTCATAACCGTAGGCTGGCCTTTAAGGCCCTACATCATAGAGGTACTAGGTTTTCAGTTTCTGTCGGGTAGTTTTGGGTAGAAATGTTATAGCTTCTGTTCGGATCATGTTCTGAGTTGTCTGTTCAGTTTATGTCCTAAGTTGTCTGTGTTTTGCTTTACGGTATGTTCTGTTATTCCTGATGTCTGCTGTTATAGGTTCAGGCACTGAGAATGTCATGCATACACGTTTTACTGAAAGTTCATGCAAAAATCGTTTTCTGTACACTGTTTGAAACTAATAAGATAAAATCTGACTGAAATGTACCAAGTTAAGTGTGGGATGGGGACTGGCCCTCTGGTTTTTTTTCCCTCCCTGGGAATCTGAAAATATTGTCCCTGGCAAGGACCCTCTGGTTTTATCCCTCCCTGGGAATCTGAAAACTGCTGTGCCTGATAGTGCACCCTCCCCCTTCCCCACTAAACTCACTGATTACTGTACTGTTATATATATATATGTATACTGTATTACTGTATGTGCCTATGTGCACTCACTGATATTACTGTACTGTATCCCTGAATGTGCCTGATAGTGCACCCTCCCCCTTCCCCACTGAACTCACTGATTACTGTACTGTTATATATATATATGTATACTGTATTACTGTATGTGCCTATGTGCACTCACTGATATTACTGTACTGTATCCCTGAATGTGCCTGATAGTGCACCCTCCCCCTCCCCCACTGTTTGCCAGTTCCCCTATAAGCCCCACTTAATTCTACTGCCACTGTAACGTAATGTTTTGTACTGTCACCGTATTTCTGAAACCGCATGCATAGCATTTTGCATCACTGCATATCTATTATGTTCTTACTGAGTTTTAGACTCATAGGTGAACTCTCTGATGTAGGTACTGAACCCGAACTTGAGGACTTTGTGCCTCAATCTGATGAGTAGATGGCTGGTGGCTCGAGCTCTCGGGGATGGTTGCTGCAGCCAGACAAATTCTGTTCCGAGGTTTAAGTATTTAAAGGCTAGGACTCTGTGGTTTTGTGTTAAAAACTCTGTAGAAAACTCCCCTTTTTGGTAAATTCTGTAATTTATATGTTAAGTCCTGTACTGTCTTTGAGATTTTAAAACAATGTATGGGTTCTGTGTCGATATTTAAAACCTCTGTATTTGACAGTTGAATTACATTCTGAAGTATTCTGGAATTGTTTGGAATATTTTCTGATAGTCTGTGCATGGATAGTCTCTGGTTTTAGAGTTATCCATGCAGTGTAATTCTTCCTAAGTTTCTGTTATGCCTTCTGTTGTGTTCGAGAACCATGTTTTGAATTGGTTTGAGAATCTGAGATTTTATGTTTTCTGTTTTTCTGCTCTCTGTTGGTATGTCTTTCTGTTAAAGAGTTGTCAAATTCTGCCTTGAAAACTAAGTCATCCGCCCCAGTATATGCCTTAGTCATCCGCCCCAGTTTTTGCCTTAGTCATCCGCCCCAGTCAAAGTCAATTCTGTCATCCGCCCCAGTATATGCCTTAGTCATCCGCCCTAGTTTTTGCCTTAGTCATCCGCCCCAGTCAAAGTCAATTCTGTCATCCGCCCCAGTATATGCCTTAGTCATCCGCCCAGTTTAAAACTCTGTCTTCCGGCTGATGTCATCAAAGTCATCCGCCCAGTGTAAATATGTCTTCCGGCTGACGTCATCCCAGTTTTTCCGCCAGTATATGCTTATATCTTCCGGTTGACGTCATCCATCTTCCGGCTGACGTCATCTCCTCATCCGATCTCAGTTACTGTCTGTGTCTTCCGCCCGACGTCACCCATCTTCCGGCTGACGTCACCACCTCTTCTGCCCAGTTTTACTCAGCCTCTTCCGCTGAATACTGTTCGTCTTTTGTCGTATCTGAATCCACCGATAGCTCTAATCTTCCACCTGACGTCATCTCCGCTTCTGTCTTTGCATTTACATCTTCCGGCTGACGTCATTCAAGTCTTCCGCTGCTCCTTTAAACTAAGTCTTCCGCCAATGTTTCCTGTTTCCTCCTCCGCCAGCCTTATGCTAATTTCTGTTCTGTTATTCATTATTGAAACCTGTTTTAAATTTCTACACCCGAGAACTCTCTCTCCCGGTAAATGTTTTCTGTTACTCACTGTAGTTTCTTCCTCTTTGTAAAGTTACGTTGTTAGGGTTTGCGATGACAGTGCATATTTCCCGTCATTCGATTCTGTTTCTCTGTTAAAGTTTTAAAAGTTCAGTCGGTAATGTTTTCTGTCTTTCTCTTTTCTGTAATTCTGTCTGCCCTCAGTTTAAAAGTATAATGTTAAAAAAAAAATAGTCACCGTTTTCCGTTGACTTGTCCCGGACTCCGATCGGGATCTGGTTTCGGGCTGTCACATTAACAATTCATTTTAAACTATAATTTTTTATTTAATTTTTCTAAGAACATATTGCTATGTGTTGAGAATCAAACAAATAATAATCAAAAAAATAAAATAAACGTGGAAAAACAATAATACCAAAATTGGCGTGAAAAATCCTAGACGGAAAAAAAATCATAGGCAGATGAGAGAAATAACTAATCAAAAATCAATGTACAATTAAATTTTACGACTCAAGCATATTGTAACACCCGGCATTTTGCCATGTAATAGTTTTCCCGGATTATTTAATCGGGATTAAATGATATTAATACAAAGGAGTGTTTTGGTTGAACTGTTGGAATAATTAGTGGAGAACTAAACTAATGTGTAACTAAACAAAACATTAAGTTTAAAATGCATGGAAGGGTAAATTGGAGAGAAATTAAGGTTGGTGGGAGATAGCCAATGGTTGAGTGACATCTGGCGACTTGATGAAGAAGCTAAGTTCTTCCTCCTACGTGAAACCCCCACTTCTCATCCGTTTCTTCCCACTGCTCTCTGTTCTCTCTTCCTGGCGATTTTGACAAAACACCGACACTTCGTTTTCTGGTTTTTCTTCTGCTTCCTTCAACAAGGGTAAGCATCTACTCATGCTAACCAGTTTGGACAAGTTTAATGTGAGTTTTACTGAAGTTTAGGGTTTTGGTTTTTAGAGAAAAACTCACTGCCTTTGGATGAAAACACGTTGGTGTGTTTTCTAAAGAGTTGAACCGTGTTGCTGCTGATTCTTCTAACTTGTTAGTTAGCATTTGCAGCTGTTTAATACCTCTTCATGCATACTACAGGTCCGAGCATTCCAGGGACATTCGAGCATTTGACACCGCAGCAAACAGGTAAGTTCATAACCGTAGGTTGGCCCTTAAGGCCCTACATCTCTGAGGTACTAGGTTTTTCTGTTCTGTCGGGTTGTTTTCGGGTAGAAAGTTAGAGTTAAGTTCTGAGTTATCTGTTTTCTCTCTAGATTCTGTTGTACTATTCCGTTAACTGCTGTTTCATGTTAAGCACTGTGAAAGTCCATGCATACACGTTTTCACTGAAAGTTCATGCAAAAATCGATTTCTATACACTATTTGAAATTAATAAGATAAAATCCGACTGAAATGTACCAGGTTAAGTGTGGGACGGGGACTGGCCCCTCTGGTAGTATCCCTCCCTGGGAATCTGAAAATATTGTCCCTAGCAAGGACCCTCTGGTTTTATCCCTCCCTGGGAATCTGAAAACTGCTGTGCCTGATAGTGCACCTACTGAACCAGATCCCCTATAAGCCCCGCTTAATTCTTCTGTCACTGTAATGTAATGTTCTGTTCTGTCACCGTATTTCTGAAAGACTGCATGCATAGCATTTTGCATCACTGCATTTTGATTATGTCCTTACTGAGTTTTAGACTCATAGGTGAACTCTCTGATGTAGGTACTGAACCTGAAACCGAGGACTTTGTGCCTCAAAATGATGATCTGATGTAGTTGATGGCTCGAGCTCATGGGGGTTTGGTTGCTGCAGTCAGGCATAAAATTTCGTCCCGAGGTTTAAGTTTTTCTAAAATGTTTATATCTGTAAAGTCCTCGTGAAGTTCTGGTTTTTGATGTACAACTCTTCCTTTGAATATATTATGCAAGTATATGTCATGTCCTGTACTGATCTTCAAATTTTAAAACAATGTATAGGTCTGATGTCTAAGTCTTGAAGCCACTGTATTTGACAGTTCAGTTATATTCTAAAGTATTCTGGAATTATTTGGGTTATTTTCTGTTATTCTGTGCATGGATGATTTCTGGTTTTGGGAATATGCATGCAGTTTGGCTCTTTAAATCTATCAATTGTAAAGTATGCTGAACAATCTTGTTTAGAATCGGCCATTGAAGGTCTACATCCTTTATGCATTCTGCTTCTGCTGTATTTGACAGTTGAATTACGTTCTGATGTGTTTTGAAATAGTTTGGAACATTCTCTGTAGTCTGTACTCGAATGGTCTCTGGTATTAGAACTTTCTATGTATAGTGAAATTCTTTAAACATCTGTCATGCTTTCTGTTTTGTTCAAGAACCATGTTTTGATTTGGTTTGAGAATCTGAGATTTTATGCTTTCTGTTTTTCTGCTCTCTGTTGGTATGTCTTTCTGTTAAAGATTTGTCAAATTCTGCCTTGAAAATTTAGTCATCCGCCCCAGTCAAAGTCAACTTAGTCTTCCGCCCTGTTTAAAACTCTGTCTTCCGGCTGACGTCATCCAAGTCATCCGCCCAGTGTATTTGTCTTCCGGCTGACGTCAGCATAAGTCTTCCGCCCAGTTTAAAACTACATCTTCCGGCTGACGTCACCCAAGCTCTTCCGCCCAATTTTACCCAGCCTCTTCCGCTGAACCCTGTTCGCCTTTTGTCGTATCTAAATTCTCCGCTGCTTCTTTAAACTAAGTCTTCCGCCAGCCTTATGCTTATGTTTTGTGTTTTTATTTCCTGTTTATATCGGTTATTTATTTTCTTCGCCTCTTCTTCTCTTCTGTTATTCATTTCCGAGTTGTCCATGGTTTCTGTAATATACCGTAGCTTTCCATAATATGTTTCTACCCCAGTTTGAGTCCTCCTTATCGAAACCTGTTATGTTTTCAATTCCAGAGAACTCTCTCTTTCTGTAAATATTTTGAAAGCATAATGTACAAAAAAAAAATAGTCCCCGTTTTCTGTCCACTGTCCCGGAGTGACGGCTTGGCAATCGGATTCCGATCGGGATCCGGTTCCGGGCTGTCACACATATATTTATACATTAAATCAAAATCTTAATCTTAATCAAAACCAGATTCCTAACGTTGACCGAAGTACACTGACCCAAGTAAAATTTGGGTCACAAAAAAACTAACACTATGTTATGCATGTAATGTGAGGAGCCGACTTGACACGTATGTGTGATGGAACCACCCATTCTCCGCCTCAGAGGCGTTCCCAATTGTTTGGGGTTGGAGATGGGTTAAAACTCCGCGGATCCCAGAGGGTTGGGCCGGAGGGTTCAACGAAAACTCCGCGGATCCCAGAGGGTTGGGCCGGAGAGTTCGGTCGTTGAAAGTGGGGTCGTCACAATCCCACATCGCTTGGGGAAGTACATGGAAATGAAACATATGTAAGAGATCCCTCCCAAGATAGCAAGACGCGTTTTGGAGCACGATTGACAACGGATTCCATAAGAACTCCGAAGTTAAAAGTGCTTCGACGAGAGCAATTTCAGGTTGGGTGACCTCCTGGGAAGTTCTCGCCAAACAAAGCCGTGAGGGGAGGATATTGGGCTGCGACCCAATCCCCAGAGCGGACAATATCTTGCTGGGAATAAGGGTCCTTACATGTAACATATTTGATTTATTTTTTTTCAAATCAAAATCGATAACTATTGAAACATTTATAACCAAAAATCGAAATTGTCAACACAAGGTAGGCTAGAAGCCAAGACATTAAAACAATTAGTTGCGACAAGTAGAGATGTTAAACGAGCGAGTCGAGCCGAGCCGAGCTGAGACCCGAGCTGAGACGGATCCAGCTCATCGAGCCTGTCGAGCCAAACGAGCTAAGCCTAACGAGCTGACCCTAAAAATTTCCAACCCGAGCCGGCTCGCGAGCCACGAGCCGAGCCGAGCCGGCCCAACGAGCGTAACGAGCCGAGCTTAACGAGCCGAACTTACATAAATAAAATTATTTTATATAAATATATTATATATTTCATTAATCTTTTATTTATTAAAATTATAATAAATATTTATTATATTAATGATGAAATATAATAAATACTTAGTCGTATAAAATGTAAATAATGAAAATTTTTAATTAATACAAAAATGACATTTAATTATAAAAAATAGAAGAAAACAAATATATATAAAATAGGGTAAAGTGAAATTTGTAATTTGGGGTGAATATAATTTTTCTAAGAAACTTACAATGGCACAAGGCTTGGTTGGCTCCACTCTTATTACCTCTCTAAGGTCTTAGAAAAGGTAAGGAATAAGAGTCACCGAGCAACCACGGACTTGACAACAATTGAAGTCTCAATCTCCACCCAAATTATAAATCAATTTAAGGACTAACCTTTGATTGAAGAATGATTGTAAAAAAACCGATCAAGCATTCAAAGTTTGAAAGGAAAATGGTCTACTTGTTCTCATTCAAAATCTGATCTTTCATGAATACCAAATTGTGAACATACAATATTTTCACCACAACTACTTGAGTTAACATGTGAAGAAACACGTGAATGACTAATATTAGAATATTTAGATTCATAAGAAGAATATAAACTAATAATTCTATGTGTTATTTGATCCATAGAAAATAAAGAAGAAGCTTGTAAATTATTAGAAATTTTATTAACAAAGAGATATACTCCTCTTAACTATATGTAGTGGAGCAGTTAGAGGAACTCCAACGGTAGCAACCTATTGGAGTTGCTATCAAATAAATTAATAATATTTATATTATTATTTAAATAAATTACATTTTTTTTCTTCCACTTTATCTCTTAAGCAACCTCAAGCAACCTTGCACTCCAATGATAGCAACCCTAGTTCGTTGCTTATAAAATAATTTTATATTAATTTAATTTTTTTACATATATATAAATATATAATCATAATATCATTAAATTAAATTAAGTAAATATTATAGTTTGAGAATCAACCTTGCACTCCAATGTGTTTATTGTTTTTTTTTGTAAATGATAGGTTAAGTGTTTTGGCAAGAGGAGGTGTCGACCAGTTAGTGAGGCGTCGACCAAAGTCTGTAGGAAAAAGGTTTCAAACTGTCGACCCCTACGGGCGATCAATCGCCTTCATCAGGCGATTGATCGCCCTAAAGAAGTTGATGGGCGATTGATCGCCCTGTATTTTTTTAAATAATGCCTATGCTTTTTGGTTCTGTCTCCAATTTATTGCAACCATTATTGCTCTGTTGCTTGTCAGAGCAACTCTGACAAGCAACAAAGATAGATCTGGAGGTGCTCTTATGTATAGAAACAACAATCATTCCATTGACAGTGGGTGTAGATGTTCTGGGACTACGGCTTCCAACTATATCAAAATTCATTTGAGGGTTGGAAGACAGTTTTTCAACCTTAGACAAGATATCCAGCTTCTTCTGTGAATATTGTCCACCCTTAGATTTTTCATGCACCAAAGATGCCATCTTTGGAAGCAAGCCCTCAACTAGGTGATTGTGTCCTTTGGTTACTAGTTAGTTCTAGAAAAGAAAAGAATATAACCTTTTTCTGACAACACCTCCTGCTGAGAGTCATTGCAGCAAAACCATTGACCCTACAAACAATAATAATTTACTAAATTAACATAACGTAAATAAAACTTTTCCAAGGAATAAATTTCTCACCTTACTATATGCATAATAATGTCCAGACTCTGGGGCGATTCATCGCCCCATGCACTGGATTTTGGGCGATCAATCGCCCTTGTACTGGACAAATTTTCATCCTTACAGAGCAATTGATCGCCTTCTTTGGGGTGAACCATCGCCGCACTATCAGGTGGCGACGAGAACGATGAGTTTTAATTTAAGTCTTGGGTTCATCGATCTCGTTCGCAATCGCCGGGACGTCAACTGATTCGCCAAAAATTTTATCGATCTTGTGCTCGGCAGGCGGCAGACGGAGAGTGCCCCGACCTGGGCATCGGATTGGGATTGAGTGATTGACCGAGATATCAAAGAGTGGGAGATTATCGATGGTCAGGCGTCGCCGCGTCGGAGAGGGTTCAGCGCTCGTCGCAAGACCCGAGCTGGGCTTCCGTTGACGAGCCATCTCGCGAAATCACGAGCAGGCTCGCGAGCAGGCTCGTCGAGCCCGGTCATTCACGGGCTCGCGAGCCGGGATGTCCAAGCTCGGCTCGACTCGACTCGCCTGTGTGACTCGAGCCAAACTCGCTCGTTACTGTAGCGAGCCGAGCCAAGCTCGGCCCGCTACAGTAACGAGTCGAGCGAGCGAGCTGGCGAGCAGCTTGCTCATTTAACATCTCTAGCGACAACCACATTTTGCTTAAGCTCAAAGTCTCACAAATAGAACTTTAGGGCAAATTTATTATAATTGAACGAAAAAGTGGGTTTAGTGTATAATTTTATTTAAGCAAATATCTAAAGTATTAATTAGTTTTTGTTTTATAAAATCAACACGGGTAATTATCGATTTGAATCCTGTACTTTACACGTTTTTTTAATTCGTCCCCTATACTAAAAAAACAAGCAAACCGAACCCTGTACTTTGATTCTGTTATCAGTTTTGACCTTCTATCAACAATTTCATTAAACCTTCATTGAAAAAAACTACCAAACAATCTTGGATTTAGTTGAAATTTTTACCACATATTGACTGTTTAATGAAAAGATAATCTAAAAATTTTTGTGATTTTTTAACATATGTACAATTTATTATAATTTTATTATAGTATTTTATAAAAGTGATTTTTTAACATATGTACAATTTATTATAATTTTATTATAGTATTTTATAAAAATATAATGGCAAAGGATCTCAAAGTCCTAAAGCTTGAGGAGCTCATTGGATTTCTCATGACGCATGAGATCACAATGAGGGCAAACGAAAAGGAGGACCTCAAGGAGAAAGAGATCACAAAGAGAAAGGATATTGCTCTGAAGGTCTCCTCAAGTAAACATGGAGTCTCTGATGATGAAGAAGAAGAAGATGATGAGGATATAGCTCTCATCACTAGGAGATTCAGCAAGTTTCTCCGAAGGAAGAAGCTGCAAAGGAGAAGATTTCCTAGGAATGAAAAGCCACCTGAAGACAAGGAGATTACCTGCTTTGAGTGTGGGAAGCCGGGACATATCAAGGTGGAATGACCTCAGGCAAAGAAGGGTCCCCAGAAGTATAAAAAGAAAGCCATGAAGGCTACTTGAGATGATAGTGAAAGCGACACTTCGTCAGAAAAGGAAGAAGTTGCCAACCTATGCTTCATGGCACACGAAGATAAGGTTAGTTCTTCTTCTTCTAGTAATTTGAGTGATAGTGAGAGTGATAATGATGATGGTGAGCTAATTGATGCTTTTAATGATTTAGTCAAACAGTATAACGTATTAAAGACTAAATATAATTTAGTAATAAAAGAAAAAGATGAATTAATTAAAAAACACACCAGAGAAATCAGCCTGCATGAAGAAACTATTAGTAACCTTAAAAGTAGAAATGATGACTTGAATAACACTATTCTTAAATTTTCTAATGGCAGTAAGAACTTGAACATGTTATTAGGAAGTCAAAGGGTTACTTTTGATAAGGCAGGTTTAAGATATGAAAAGTTTAACAAAAAGAAATCATATAAATACTTATTAGTTAAACCAATGACTTGTCATGCATGTAATGAACTAGGACACAAAGCATTTATCTGTCCATTGAGATACACTAACTCAAAATCAAGTGGTAAGCTTAAATGGGTTCCTAAAGGAACCAGACCTAATCTAAGGACCCAAAAGATTTGGGTACCTAAAAGGATCACTTGATCTCTGTTTTGCAGGATGATGTGTCTCCAATAAGGAATCAGTGGTACCTGGACAGTGGCTGTTCAAGACACATGATTGGAGATGCATCCATGTTTGTCTCTGTCAATAAAAAGAAAGAAAATATCACTTTTGGTGGAAATCAAAAGGGTAAAATTATCGGCATAGGCAACATAGGTAATCCTGAAAACCCCCTCATTGAAAATGTTCTGTTAGTAGAAGGATTAAAACATAACCTGTTAAACATTAGTCAATTATGTGATAAGGGCTATAAAGTCACTTTCAAGTCTAATGCTTGTATCATAAAAGATAAACAAAATGGCAAAGTTTTGTTTATGCAATTGAGAAGTGCTTTGCTGTGAAATCCCCCAGTGACAATTGGCTTTGGTATAGGAGACTAGGCCATGTAGGAATGGAAACCTTAGCTAAGATATCTAAAAATAACTTAGTTAGGGGACTCCCTAAAATATCTTTTGAGAAGGATCAAGTATGCGAAGCGTGCCAAATGGGCAAACAATCCAAAAGCTCGTTTCCTTCTAAAAGCATAGTTTCAACAACTAAACCACTTCAACTACTTCATATGGATCTTTTTGATCCATCTAATACTGCTAGCTTTGGTGGCAAGCACTATGCATTTGTCATTGTTGATGACTTTTCTAGGTTCACATAGGTGTTCTTCCTAAGGACAAAGGATGAAACATTCGACATCTTCTCTAGCTTTAGGAAGAGAGTACAAAATGAGAAGGAACTCACCATTGTTGCTATCCGTAGTGATCATGGGGGAGAGTTCGAAAATGAGAAGTTTGAACTATTATGTCTTAAGCATGGGATTGAGCACAATTTCGCATCTCCTAGGACCCCCCAACAAAATGATGTTGTTGAGAGGAAGAATAGATCACTTCAAGAACTTGATAGGACTATACTCAACGAGCATTCTCTTCCTAAGTACTTTTGGGCTGAAACTGTATCTACAGCATGTTATGTTTTAAACAAGGTTTCCATTAGATCTATCTTAGAGAAAACTCCATATGAGCTATGGAGTGGGAAAACTCCAAGTGTCAAATATTTTAGACCTTTCGGTAGCAAGTGTTATATCTTTAACACTAAAGATAATCTTGCTAAGTTTGATTCCAAATCGGATGTTGGGATCTTCTTAGGATATTCCTCAACTAGCAAGGCCTATAGAGTTTTCAATAGGAGAACTCTTGTTGTAGAAGAATCAATGCATGTGAACTTTGATGAATCACCTCATCCCTCTACAAATGTGGATGAGGATGATAATCTTGTAGAGAAAATGGATTCTCTTTCCATAAAAAAACCGAATGAGAATTATCCAGGGAAGTCTATTTTAGAACCTTCATCTAGTAATGTGGAGGATCTCTCAATTGAACATCAAATTGAAGGACTTCCAAAAGACTGAAAATACATCAGGAGTCATCCTACAAATGACATCCTAGGTGATCCTAACTTAGGTATCAAAACTAGAGCCTCTCTTAGGAATCTATTTGCTAATGTAACATTCATTTCTCAAGTAGAGCCTAAGAAATTTGAAGAGGCCGAGAATGATGATAATTGGATTTTGGCTATGCAAGAGGAGTTAAATCAATTTGAAAGGAGCAAGGTATGAGAACTTGTTCCACGGCCTGAGGATCATCCCATTATTGGAACTAAATAGGTTTTCAAGAATAAAATGGATGAAAATGAGATTGTTGTAAGAAACAAGGCTAGACTAGTTGCTAAGGGATACTCTCAAGAAGAAGGTATTGATTTTGAGGAATCTTTTGCCCCTGTAGCTAGATTAAAGTTAATTAGAATGCTCTTAGCCTTTGCTTGCTACAAGAACTTCACACTCTTTCAAATGGATGTAAAGAGTGCATTCTTAAATGGTTATATCACTGAAGAAGTTTATGTTGAGCAACCCTTAGGATTTGAAGCCTTTGATAAACCCAATCACGTATACAAACTTAGAAAGACTCTTTATGGTTTAAAATAAGCCCATAGGGTTTGGTATGATAGGTTCAAGAATTTTCTTGTGGAAAAGAAATTTAAAAAGGGTAATACCAATTCAACTCTATTTACCAAGCAATCGAATAATGACATACTTATTGTCCAAATCTATGTTGATGACATTATTTTTGGATCAACAAATGTCTCACTTTGCAGAGAATTTGCTTCACTTATGCAAAGTGAATTTGAAATGAGTATGATGGGGGAGTTAAGTTTTTTCTTAGGACTTCAAATTAGGCAAACTCCCAATGACATATTTCTTAATCAAGAGAAATATATCAAAGATCTTCTGAAAAGATTTGGTCTAGAATCATCCTAACCTTTTAGAACTCCTATGAGCACAACCACTAAGTTAGATAAAGATGAAAAAGGTTTAAGTATAGATATTAAAAAATATCGTGGAATGATAGGTTCTCTTCTATACTTAACAGCTAGTAGACCTGACATCTTGTTCAGTGTATGTCTGTGTGCTCGTTTCCAAGCTTCACCTAAGGAGTCTCACTTAAATGCTGTTAAAAGGATTTTCAGATATCTAAGTGGAACTCATGACTTAGGTTTGTGGTACCCGAAGGGTACATCATTTGATCTTGTTGGCTATTCTGACTCTGATTATGCTGGGAGTCTGATAGATAGAAAGGTACGTGCCAATTCTTGGGTGAGTCTCTTGTGTCTTGGTAATCCAAGAAACAGAATTCTGTTGCACTGTCAATTGCCGAAAGTGAGTACATAGCTGCAGGTAGTTGTTGTGCACAAATGCTCTGGATGAAGCAAACTTTAGTAGACTTCAATCTTGCCTTTAATAGGATCCCTATAAGATGTAATAATACAAGTGCTATCAACATCTCGAAAAATTCTATTCAACACTCTAGGACCAAGCATATAGAGATTAGATATCATTTCCTTAGAGACCATGTACAAAAATGGGATATCACTTTGGAATTTGTCAACTGATCAGATCAATTAGCAGATATTTTTACAAAACCATTGGATGAGAAGACTTTCAATGATATAAGAATTCGTTTGGGTCTAATTAGAATTGAAAGTTTTCGAAAAACCTAAGTTTTGAGTGTTTACATTGACCACTCTTTCCATTGGCATCGGAAGATATGCATTATCCAGTTACCGTCGGAAGATGTGTATCGTCCACTTACTATAGTGCATCGTACACTATGCGTCAGAAAATATGTGCATCTATCAGGTGACACGTGTCATTTGTCACCCATCGGGCGATATCCGATTTACAAGTCTATATTCTTATAGTCGGGCGAAACCCTAAAGCATTTAAACTTATTTGTTTAAGACGTTTCATCTTTTCGCGCCCTTTCAATAGCTCCTGCCCTATCCGTCGATTCCCCACTCCATAATCTTCCTCTCTTTCGAGTTTCACGTTTAGAAAGTTGTTCAACTGACTAAATGACATCTTCATCTCGAGCTGTTCAGGAACCGGCCAAGACTTCAATTCGTCAGCCACGAGAGCTTCCTCGTGCAAACTCAGTGGCCGTCTCTCTACTTCCTCAGTCATGCTGCCGAAGAAAGGTATCATGACGATTTTAAGCATAAATCCTTGATTCCAAGTCGTGGTATAGTCTATGAGGATTTAGTTGGCTTGGATATAATTGAACCCTTGAAGGGTCTCGGATTATTGGGGTTATTCGACGTAGAATCATTCTATTACCCAGTAGCGATTAAGATGTTTTATGCCAATCTTGGCTTCTCTTCGGACTTCTCTACAATCACGAGCTATGTGTATGGAAAACACATAGTTATAACACCCCAAACCATCAATGAACTTTTGGAGAGTGCCCATTTAGATGACCATGTCAAATTCTATGAGTCGGGGCATGAGCCCCCACTCCTTAACTCTCCTGAGGGTCATCAGTTTTTGAGGACAATAGCTCTAGACCCGAATCACATCTCTAATCACTTAAAGAGCAAGCACCTCACCATCCAGGCTTGGCTCTTTCATCAAATGATTGGGTACAACATCATTCCCAAGGGTGGTCATTATGATCAAGTGAGTGGAATGAAATTGTTTGTTCTGTTTGCACTCTACCGACAGACCCCCTTCAACATGAGATTTATTGTTTTGAGAAGGATGATTCAGATTGTCACAACCAAGGCTACATCGCTTCCATATAATCTGCTTCTCATGAAAATCTTCGAGAAGTTTGAAATGGAATATCCAGAGGAAGATGATCCCTTCCATCTTCAACCTACAAGCTACTACTCGATCTTCACTCTGAAGAGAATGGGGATCAAAAGGACAAGAAAAAGGGAATTTGTATTGGATGAGACCCGCAAGAAGGTTTCTAAGGCACCTTCTGCCCAGTTGGGAAAGAGGAAGCTTCTCCTGCAGGAGGAGTCAACTCACGAAAGAGTGGATGAATCTGAAATCCCTGCCTTCGTTAATTCACCTTCATCCTCTCAGGTGTCACGTTCTCAACCTCCTCGCCCGTCTCTTGCTCCTCTTGTTCCAAGAGTCCCTACCCCATCCTTTCCAACTCATACCTTTGCGGCACCTTCAGCTCACTCACCTGTGCCTCTTCCACTTCCAGAGAGTCCTACTTCTCCTTCACCTACCCTTATTTTTCCTTCTTCGGCCGCTCCAACACTTATTTCACCTGTTCGACAACCTGCTCCTCAAATCCAAACCTCCTCACCAAACCCACCAAATGTTCCTCAAACTCCAAAAACTTATCAGAGGAGACCTTCCATAAGTGAGGATCAGATAACTGGGTTGATAACCTGCATAGCAAGTTTAGGAACTGCTCTCAGTTCTGTTAAGGATCAGATGCATGCGTCATTTGATGCCACCTTTACTAAATTGTCTTCCAGAATTGATCAACTGGAGACAGATTTAAAGGCTCATCAAAGTGGAGTGAGGGATCAGCTGGTCATTGTACCTTAAGACATTCTTGGAGTCCAGCTAAATCAAACCAGAGTGGACTTGAACAAGGACCTTGACTCAGTTCAAGATCGGTTGGCTTACAAGGTGGATAGACTTGAAGGCTCTCTCACAAGGGTCCTTCGGTCTATGCAGTCGGACATTCAAGCTCTTCAACCAGAACAATTTATCCCTCTTTGTTTCTCAGAGGCTTGTTCTGCAGACTTACTCCCTCCGATCATCAGACCTGAGGTTGACGAGGAAGTGAACTCAATGCCCTTGAATATTCAGGATGCTGAACTTCGGTTCATTGATCCTTTTGGTTCCCCTGTCACCGAGTCCCCATCTGAGCTACCACGTTCAATGGCTGCACTTCCGGCTTATCCACCGGTAGAGCCTCCACCGTGTATGGACTTGGTGGTGTATCGAAATCCTTTTCAGCCTTCTGCTCATTATGCTTCTACTCCCGATTTCGAACCACTGATAGTTCCTAATGCCAATATGAACTATGTAGTGCCTCCTTCAATTAGGAAGGAGTTGTAGAAGCGCTTTGTGGACTTAGATTAAATAGGAGAATTTTTTGTTGGTGAACAATTTTACCGATTCACTAGTTGCACAAGTTTTTTTTTTTTTGTTTGGTACTCTGATTTTACAATTTCATCAATATACAAATGTTGTGTAGTTGACTACTTTTTACTGTATTTTTTTTTGATAATGTCAAAGGGGGAGAAAGTAGGACAACACTGATTAAAGCAAATGTGTTTGCTTGGTGCTGATATGAGAAAGTAGATTTGATATGACATTGATAGTATGCATGTTTCAACTTAATACTGTGAACAGTGTTTGAAAATTAAATTGGATTGAATGCACATGTTGTGGGGGAGCTAGGATTATGGGGGAGAGATATTTAATCAATTTATACTTATAGTTTGTCATCATCAAAAAAGGGGAGATTGTTGACTTAAATAATGTTTAAGTCTAACGATGTTTTTGATGATGTGTTTTAAGAAGTATAATTTGATTAAGTTAAATATTTGAGATTAATGAATTATGCTGATGAGATTAATAAGTTGATTAATAAATTAAATATTGACCTCATCATATATTTCTCTAGCTTTTAAGTGGAAATGCCCTTTGAAAAGAGTATTTTAGTTGCTTAACAAATCTGGTTAAGTGTTCAGGGTTTGATAGCAAAACATGGCTGAAACTGATAAAGTACTGCATATCTACCGAAGTAGAAGAAAAGATATCCACCGCTAGCAAAATGACAAAGTTTACATCTACCGATGGCTCATCAGTGTGATCATCCGCCATGTTGGACAAAGCTATCTGCCGCTGGCAGAGTCTTCCGCTAAGTGATATCTTCCGAAGACTTCTACCGCTAGCACGACAATATATCTTTTATCAGTTGATTGTCTTCCGCCAGACTTGTTATCCACCGTTGGTACTTCAAAGGCAACATCGACCGCTGAACAGTATCTTTAATCAGTTGATTGTCTTCCGCCAGACTTGTTATCCACCGCTGGTACTTCAAAGGCAGCATCGACCGCTGAACAGTATCTTCTGTCAGTTGATTGTCTTCCGCTAGACTTGTTATCCACCGCTGGTACTTCAAAGTCAACATCGACCGCTGAATTATGCTGATGAGATTAATAAGTTGATTAATAAATTAAATATTGACCTCATCATATATTTCTCTAGCTTTTAAGTGGAAATGCCCTTTGAAAAGAGTATTTTAGTTGCTTAACAAATCTGGTTAAGTGTTCAGGGTTTGATAGCAAAACATGGCTGAAACTGATAAAGTACTTCATATCTACCGAAGTAGAAGAAAAGATATCCACCGCTAGCAAAATGACAAAGTTTACATCTACCGATGGCTCATCAATGTGATCATCCGCCATGTTGGACAAAGCTATCTGCCGCTGGCAGAGTCTTCCGCTAAGTGATATCTTCCGAAGACTTCTACCGCTAGCACGACAATATATCTTTTATCAGTTGATTGTCTTCCGCCAGACTTGTTATCCACCGTTGGTACTTCAAAGGCAACATCGACCGCTGAACAGTATCTTTAATCAGTTGATTGTCTTCCGCCAGACTTGTTATCCACCGCTGGTACTTCAAAGGCAGCATCGACCGCTGAACAGTATCTTCTGTCAGTTGATTGTCTTCCGCTAGACTTGTTATCCACCGCTGGTACTTCAAAGTCAACATCGACCGCTGAATTATGCTGATGAGATTAATAAGTTGATTAATAAATTAAATATTGACCTCATCATATATTTCTCTAGCTTTTAAGTGGAAATGCCCTTTGAAAAGAGTAGTTTAGTTGCTTAACAAATCTGGTTAAGGTGTTCAGGGTTTGATAGCAAAACATGGCTGAAACTGATAAAGTACTTCTATCTACCGAAGTAGAAGAAAAGATATCCACCGCTAGCAAAATGACAAAGTTTACATCTACCGTGGCTCATCAGGTGATCATCCGCCATGTTGGACAAAGCTATCTGCCGCGGGCAAGTCTTCCGCTAAGTGATATCTTCCGAAGACGTCTACCGCTAGCACACAATATATCTTTTATCAGTTGATTGTCTTCCGCCAGACTTGTTATCCCCCGTTGGTACTTCAAAGGCAACATCGACAGCTGAACAGTATCTTTTAATCAGTGATTGTCTTCCGCCAGACTTGTTATCCCTGCTTGCTGATGAGATTAATAAGTTGATTAATAAATTAAATATTGACCTCATCATATATTTCTCTAGCTTTTAAGTGGAAATGCCCTTTGAAAAGAGTATTTTAGTTGCTTAACAAATCTGGTTAAGTGTTCAGGGTTTGATAGCAAAACATGGCTGAAACTGATAAAGTACTTCATATCTACCGAAGTAGAAGAAAAGATATCCACCGCTAGCAAAATGACAAAGTTTACATCTACCGATGGCTCATCAATGTGATCATCCGCCATGTTGGACAAAGCTATCTGCCGCTGGCAGAGTCTTCCGCTAAGTGATATCTTCCGAAGACTTCTACCGCTAGCACGACAATATATCTTTTATCAGTTGATGTCTTCCGCCAGACTTGTTATCCACGTTGGTACTTCAAAGTCAACATCGACCGTGAACAGTATCTTCTGTCAGTTGATTGTCTTCCGCTAGACTTGTTATCCACCGCTGGTACTTCAAAGTCAACATCGACCGCTGAATTATGCTGATGAGATTAATAAGTTGATTAATAAATTAAATATTGACCTCATCATATATTTCTCTAGCTTTTAAGTGGAAATGCCCTTTGAAAAGAGTATTTTAGTTGCTTAACAAATCTGGTTAAGTGTTCAGGGTTTGATAGCAAAACATGGCTGAAACTGATAAAGTACTTCATATCTACCGAAGTAGAAGAAAAGATATCCACCGCTAGCAAAATGACAAAGTTTACATCTACCGATGGCTCATCAATGTGATCATCCGCCATGTTGGACAAAGCTATCTGCCGCTGGCAGAGTCTTCCGCTAAGTGATATCTTCCGAAGACTTCTACCGCTAGCACGACAATATATCTTTTATCAGTTGATTGTCTTCCGCCAGACTTGTTATCCACCGTTGGTACTTCAAAGGCAACATCGACCGCTGAACAGTATCTTTTATCAGTTGATTGTCTTCCGCCAGACTTGTTATCCACTGCTGGTACTTCAAAGGCAGCATCGACCGCTGAACAGTATCTTCTGTCAGTTGATTGTCTTCCGCTAGACTTGTTATCCACCGCTGGTACTTCAAAGTCAACATCGACCGCTGAACAGCATCTTCCGCCAGCATAGCAAAGAATGACATCTACCTGCAGAAGAAAGTGACGTTGACCACTTACAGCTATCGCAAGCATTGTAAAGATACATCTATCGATGGCAGGTCAATGTTGCATCGTCCATAGGAAGTTCACTTACATTTTCCGCCAACACTAAAGTCGTCCACCTGTATTTAATGCTGTCCCAAAGCAGACATCAACGGATATATTTCGACACAACGGTCATCTGCAGAGTTTATAGAAATAGGAAAATGACAAATCTGAAGAAAATGCCGTATCAAAATTGAAGCAGATCTCGGAGGCATAAATAGAAGAAAAGAATTCTGATAGAGGACTTTTTGAAAAATTACTGAACGATCGAAGATCACTCTCTGCGCTTACTTTGCTGACAATTCTTCTATCATCTACAACTCTCTAGATCTGAACTTGAGAGAAATCATTGTGAGGTTATAGACTTGTGTGAAAAACCTTTCCATATTCAAAAGTGTAAGGCAGTGGATTGACACCCTCGAAGTTCAATCCAGACGTGTAAAGGCTTTCGATCGACGCCCGTGAAGAGCGATCAATTCACTCGGAGAGAGTGGTAGTGAATCTTCAAGGAGGAGATTCTTGGAGCGTGGACGTAGGCAGTTAGGTTGAACCATGTAAAATTCTTGGTGTTGTTTCTCTCTTCCTTTTTCCTTAATTTATTGGTTGCGCTTAGATTTAAGAGAGAAACTCGATAGGTTAAATTAAATCAAAAAGAGACAGATTAGACATAATTATCTAATTCACCCCCCCTCTTAGTCAGTTTCGGTCCTACATGGATGAGCATGTAGTCTTAAGTTGTGGACGACAGTCTCTGTGACGACAGATTACCAGTGGTGTCGAGTTGGCTGTAAGAATTGCAGAGATGCTTCGAACGATTTTATATTTAAAGATTTGTTAGTCTGTTTTCGTAATGACTCTGTTTTACATAAATGTCTTCCGCTGAAATATTTTAATCATTTAAATGACAATGTTTTATATCGATGGATAAAGTTTTAAATTTTTTCAGAATTTTCTAGTTCATTTTAGTGAGTGTGAGTAGCGAACCGGGTTAAGTAATTCGGGGCGTTACACAAAATTTATAAATAATTTTGTAGAGAACGAGAATAATAGATAACACTCTACTACTCTTATTTATTGTCACAGTTTTCATAATGAGTTTTTAAGCCTTTTAATCGGGTTAAAGGGAAGTCACGCATTTCCATATTTGTTTTAAATATCTTTTACATTATTCTTTGTTGCGCGGTTGAGATGAAATCAATTAAAATGCAAATTAACTAAAGAGAATAACATCAAATTTTGAGAAAAATAAACCTCAAGACTCATAAATCACAAGAATAATATAGATTCGCAAATATTCTCTCAGAGAGATAAAAGAATTCTTTGATAATAGACTATTGATGATTCTCTCAACATTGTCTTTCACCCACTACAAAGACTTATAAATCACTTTCACCACACACATCTTACTTTTGTGTTTCTAAGTAACTTTGCCACTACTCATATATCTAATTACAACTGTCTTCCAAAAATTCTACTTATCTTACTTCATATCGAAATTGCTATTGAATGATAAGAATGATCTTATGATTTTCTTTGATTTATTTTTCTTAATACCATCACACGAACCTTTTTTTAATGATATTATTTTTTTATCTAAAAAATTGTTTTTTTTTAACATTTGACTCTATTAAAGTCCATCAAGATTTGGCAATGAATCACGTGACATTAATTTTAATAAATAATTAAAAAATGATCAAAGATAAGAAGAATCATAAGCAACATCAATGAGTATTGCAGCTTCAAATGGAACCGTACACACTCGATCGGTGAAACCCACAAGATATTTTTCCCAAAGGCCGAAGCGTCCTAACCACATGGCATTAGAGATGACAAACAAGTCAGTTGAGCTGAGTCTGAAAAAGTCTAGCTCACCGAGTTGAGCCTAACGAGCTGGATCAAAAAAAATTTCAATCTGAACTAGCTCGCGAGACAATGTTAAACGAGTCGAACCTAGCCAGCAAACGTGTACCGCCCCTGAACCCGTCTCGGCTCGGTGCGCTACTTTGCAAATACATCCCGCGTTTAAAATGAAATTTAAAATAATATTCGATAAATTTTTGACTCAATTTTTGGGTTTTTCAAACCCTCAAAAATAGTTGGAAAACGTGCGTGAAATACCTTTAAAATACGTCGGAAAATGTCGGGTTAAAATATTTTGGAAAACCAAACTTTTTAAAAAAAAATCGGGCTGGTCCGGTTGGGTCAGGGCGCGCGCTACAGCGCGGGCACAGGCGCCGATCGCTGCTACAGCGAACAATGCCAATCGATCGGCGTTGGGCGCTGCGCGCGCTCCAACTTTAGCCACCAGCGACCTTTTCACCTTTACCTCACTTTTCTTCCAAGTCAAACATCTCCAAAATTTCCAAAATTTTTACCACACAATCCCGACACACTCGACTCCGTGCCCCGTAAAAATCTTGGAAAACCGACTTAAAACGGTTAATAAAAAAAAAATAGAGAAAGTAAACCCAACGTTGTTTATTATACGAAAAAAAACGGGCAGAATAACGACTAAATTTTCTATAACCCAAAACCTGAAATCCAAGGCTTAAAATACCATAATTTACACATAAACCAATCCTCAAAAGATCACTTTTCACAATAATCCAAAATAGTTAACAAAAAGCTGTTTACAACGCAAAGTAACAAACTCCCACAACTACCCGAGAAACGTGGTCGTGACGCCCCGACAAGTGCCTGCACCGGCATGCGCCATACATCACCAACTGCTACCTAATCCTGGGCTGTCTCATCTATCTCACTTGAGTAAATCTCGTCACCTACACCATAGAACACGAACAGTAAGCCTATTGCTTAGTAAGTAGGGAAAACGGAAAACGAATGCACACACACTCAATGTAACTCAATCCTATCACATGCAGTTTCTAACTCTCAGTTGTGTTCGTTACATGTTCGTTGCATTAATCTTTTAATAAGCCGTGTGGGTCAAGTAGGCACACATCTCATAACTGTCTAAGACGGCCACACCTTGATCCACCAAGCAAAACTGGCTAGCACACATCCCATAACTGTCTAGGACGGCCACACACGATTTGCATTGCCCACACCGATCGTAGAACCCTATGACTGTTTAGGAGTTCTTACTCACGATGTCTTAAATCTTTTAGCCAAACCGTTCTCTCGTAAAATCCCTTCGGGGTGCTACACTCCAGCACTTATTCCCGACAAGGCTATTACTCGAGGCCAGTTCTCAAGTCTTTAGCCAAACCAATCTCTTGTAAAAATCCTTTCCGGTGCTACACTCCAGTACTTATTCCCGACAAGGCTAATTTACTCGAGACCAGTTCTTACAATCCTTTCTATTTTATTACAATTCACCCTTACAACGTAATGCACAAACACAACAACAGTGCACAAATTATGTATGCCAGAATAAGATGCAACACAACACAACACGATTAATAAACCGACCGTTAACCCTACCGTTCCATGGTGTAGGCCTAAGGCAACAAAAAGGATTTCTCTACTTACTTGACTGCTCGACACTCGATTGCTCACTTCGTCCAATAAATTCACTCGCTTGATAACCTATCAAATATTAAAGATAAGAAATAACTTAGCAAGCCACTAATAAAATTTTAAAGGATTTTTATAACCAAAACTAACCAACAATTCAACCCAAAATCACAACTAATCACAAAACTCGATTTTCTCTATAAGTTTTGGTGTCCAACTTCAAACAGCCATAACTTACTCGTTTTTCAACGGATTTCGACGTGCCACCCCAATCCGTAAACCTCTACACGTCTACTATCCATTGAAACACTCAAATTAACCAACCAAACACAAAGGCCAATTCGAAATTCCAGAAACAGATTCGGCCCTCAATGTTTTCAAAACCGATTTTTGTATAACTCACTTCTAATCCTAAATCTCTTCCTAAAAACAACCTAAACTAACATAATTAAGAGTCAAACAACTAAATTTAGGAAGAAAATTCAACAAAGAACACAATTTTTGGAATTCCCCAATTAGGGTTTTTTAAACCCTAAGCAAACTTACCTAAACCACGTTAAAAACACCTAATTTCATCATTTAGGTGCACTTAACATTAAACCCATGTAAAATCTTACCTTAACCCTTGAGAAATCTTGAAGAATCGAAGGAGAGAAAGCCCTTCAATGGCTGGGAGTGGCGTGGGAAAAAGAGGAGGAAAAAGGAAGATTTTATGCCAAAAATCCCTCCACTTTATCCATTTATAAAACCATAAATTGTTTTCTTCTTTTTACTTTTTATTTTTCACCACACACTTTTCTAATTTTATAAAATTCTCTCTCTCCCTTTGTTTATTAATCTCCAACGTGAAGACCTTCTGCAAAAGCCACCACAATTGTTTTTCATTATTGCTTTGAATTTTCAATCCTTTGACTTTTCAACATACTCCATTTTGACTTTTCAACCAATACTATTTTCTCTTCAAGTTATACATTCTAACTTCTATAAATAACATAACCCTAACCGTCTAATCCAAGGCTTACGTGCGGTACAAGAATTTCCTAGGTGTTACAAAACGAGTCTAACGAGCCGAGTCTGACAATACCAAACACACATAAATGTTTTCAATTTATATAAATGTAATGTATATTTTTAAAAAACTTTAATTATTAAAATTATAATAATTATTTATCATTATAATATCAAAATATAAATAATTAGGTATTTAGTTATCAAAATTGCTTTATTAATAAATAAAATGACATTTATTAATAAATAAATATTTGGAATGATCTAATAAAAAATATCACACAAAATTATTATAAATATTTGACAGCTGTATCTTTACAAATTATAATCATATTAATTAGGTTGACAAATATTTAATTGTCAATCATTTTTAAATAAGTTGACAAATGAGCCAGCTGAGCCGAGTCGAGCTTGAAAAAATATGACTCACCGAGCCTAGTGAGTTAAACGAGTCCAATGAGCTGAGTCTAACGAGCTAGACTAAAAAAATTTTTAACCCAAAATGGCTCGCAATTTAAAGTTAAACGAACTGAGTTTGCTCCAATATCAAGTTAGTGAAGCAGAGTGGTAAACCAGATCATTTGTCAACAGCCGAAGAAGCTTCTCTTAAACTGATTCTGAAATCGGAGAAACAACGGTGAGATTAAGTGTAACGCCCAATTTAAAAATTCCCAATTTGGAACCCTTATTTTGAAAACCCTAAAATTTTCAACAAATTGATTTGAAAATCGAGCGTTAAATCATAATTTAACATTAATTGAAAACTTTAATTTCGCGGAAGCTTTGTAATAAATTTATCAAAATCTTGAAAATATCGCATAATTAAAATCATTTATGAGACTTTCTTAAATGATAAAAATTCAACATATTTATTCAAAATCTTAAATTGAAATAAAACTTAAAATATCGTTTAAAAATTTAAAGCATACTAATGTAAATCTTTTTCTTTAAACTCGATAATATCTTCTTCTTCTGTATGCTCGCTTGCCACTGGAGAGTTCTCAATTGCTGCTAGTTCTTCCTCAGATAAAAATTCACCTACATCACAAGTTAAAACTATGAGAAAACCCAGTAAGTGGAAATACGTGCAAGTTACAAAACTTTTACTTTTACCAAATCCTGTTAACAGTTGCATACTGGTTGAAAATCAACCTTGTTTTAAGACTTAGCCATATCTGGCTTCTTCCTCTTTTACTTTTACTTTTAAGACTTAGCCAGTGGCTTCGTCATCTTTTACTTTTACTTTTAACGATCAACCTCTTGCTATCACGTATTTGCCGTCAATTCTCTTTTACTTTTTCATACATATGCAAAGATCCTATTCATTTTATCTTTTAAATATTTCTATGTCGATGCTCTAATATATGTGTTCAACCATCGAAAATGTGTGAGAAATTAAAACAATAATAAAGAAAGTAATATCTATCATGTGATGTAGAGCCGTAGCCAAAACATTGTATTTACACTTACTTGGATTCCGAGCAATTTGTGTTTATCGAGATATTCCAAAAATTCCAAAAAAATATCATGCTCAATTAAATCCAATTTCAAAGTAAATTGAGCAGAATTTCGTTACGTTTTTTTATCAGGTTGGATCGGATCGATTGGATCGATTTGGATTGAATCGGATGGTTCCAAAATCTATCCTGCCTAATTCGAATACCAATATTAAAATCCCACTTAAATTATTTCAACTTTAGAAGAATTTGGGCAGAAATTTCTTACTGGATAAATCTTCGATCGGTCCGATTCGATTCGAGTCAAAATTCAGTTTGGGTTCGTTTCGGGTCGGGTGAACAGCGCCGGTCCTGTTCGATTTAGGTCGGGTCGGTTTGGTTCACTGCTGGTCCAGTTCGGGTTGGTTTGTCTTAAGTGAACCGGTTCAGTTTTTCCTTTAAACTGAGCCACAGATTCTTCCTCGCGTATTTCTGCAGAGAGTGAGAGGAAGAATCAGAGAGAGAGGGAGTAACAAAGAGAGGGGGAGAGAGATCGGGGAAGAGAGAGACAGAGAGCATCAGAGAGGGAGACTTACTCCGATGGGTCATCGACTGTAACACTCGGTTATATCAAACCAGCTCTTTTAGTATTAACGGTATACACTTTATTAGTCAATAATTTAAGTAGGGTTATTGAATGACTAAAAAAAGGGCATTAGAGTAATTTACCATTTTCAAAAGTGGATAACGTATTTAAAGAAAGAGGGATTGGGTTTGTTGCACTGTAGCCGCCACCATTTCATACTTCTCTCTTCGGGTTTTCAGCTAAAGCAGCCGAGCTCTCTAGGCGATTTTCCCCGCCCGATTCTCCTTCGACTTAGGTAAGTTTTCCTCATTTCTCTTATGATATTTTCGTTGAATACCTGAAGGAGTGCATTGTGTGGATTTTGGGAACGCTGAGTTTGAGCGTAGATTCGAGTTTTAGTGATTAAAGGGAATGCTCGGGTGGTAGAGTTTCTAATTGGATTCCTCGAACCACTGTTCGATTCTTGGTGAAGTTTAGTGAAGTTTTGATTTTATATTCTGTTATGAACTTAGGTAAGCAGATTTCCAAAGTAGCTAGCAACCAGACAATTTCCAGAAGCCAGGTAAGTGAAGTATTGCGTGTGCCTTCGGGCCTACATCACAAAACAGTAGGTTTATGCATGTTTGAGTGTTTTCTTTATGTCATGCATCATGTTTTTGAAAAAATACGAAAATGAATTTACATGTAATGATTATGGAAAGTATGAATAAATTGAAACAGATTATCTGTTAAGGGAACTAATCCGCCCCTTAATTGATGTAGAGGATTTATTACTTTGGGAGAGCTGATCCCACTCCCAATGGAATTGAGGGATTAGATCAGCTGTTAAGGGAACTAATCCGCCCCTTAATTGATGTAGAGGATTTATTACTTTGGGAGAGCTGATCCCACTCCCAATGGAATTGAGAGATTAGATCAGCTGATAAGGGAACTAATCCGCCCCTTAATTGATGTAGAAGATTTATTACTTTGGGAGAATTGATCTCACTCCCAATGGAATATTGAGATCAGAATATGTTGAATGCGAATGCAACTGAGTTGAGAAAGTAGAGACTGCATGATTAAGACTTACATTTCAGCATTTCATTTCATTAATGCCTCGTTTATTTAGCACTAGGCTAATAGATGAGTTTTGTGATGTAGGTGAAGAAGTGACAGCTGGTGATTTCTCTGAGTTCATTAAGGGATAGACTGGTTGAAGGAGCACACCCATGCCACGGACATGGTACTTGATGAGGCGGTTTAACTGATGTCTGTTGGAGTGAAGGTTTAGTTGACAATGTTTCGATTTAAATAGGTTGGGTTTTCACGACAGTAGTGGTTCAATGTTTTGAATACGTTTTGAATTTTCTTCTTTGATAATAGTATTCCGTTGAGATTTGATGTCAGTACTTGCTGGATTTTGAGTAATGCATTGGTTGGAATTGTTTCTGAATGATTCCAGTAAGTAAGTAGATTCCCCATTTGTAGTTAGAGTCGTATTGTATAGCAAGGAATTGTTGGTATGTCGCTCTGTTCTCTATCGGTAGATGTTGAGTTATAGTTATGTTGTCTATCGGAAGATGACTTCAGTAAAGTCATCGGATGATGTTTCAGTAAAGTTATCGGAAGATGCCTTCAGTAAAGCCATCGGATGATGTAGGTTTAATTCTATCGGATGATGTAGATTTTGCACTATCGGTATGAGTGGGTATTATGCTTTGTCGTTTAGTGATCGGTTGATGTTGGATAATTGAATTGTCCGGATGACATCATCGGTAGATGCAGTCCACCGAGAGATGTTTTTGCTTCCAACCCTTCCTGTCCACATCATCGATAGAAGCCTTCTATTTGCTGCTTTTGCTTCTTCTGTTGACTTTATCCATCGGCAGATGCTTTTGACTTCTGCGACTTCCCAAGTATTTCACGATTTTAAACCTCTATTTCTTTTTGGCCGATTATTTCTTACATTCCAAACGATTGTTTTAGCAATGTTTCACAATCTTGTTTAACTCTATTGTTGTCCAAACGATTTCCGCTGCAAGTTTTAAATGTTTTGAGATTTTAGCTTACGCCAAATTTTGGCTTTTGAGCAAAGTTTTAAATTCGGTCCAAAGTTTCTTAGCTATCTTCAGGTTTATGTGTAACAAACCGGGTTCAGATAATTCGGAGCAACCACATCGACGGAGGCCAAGAGGGTTTCAACCGAGGAGTTCCTTCTCGTCGGAGGAGATTCGCCGTGCTAGAGACCGAGGTAAGTTCTTCTTCTTCCTTCTGAAGAACTCGAGAGGGAGAGCTATGGGTGATGGTGTGAGTTTCTTCCTCCATCGAAGGCCTCATTTTATAGGGGAGGTTCACCCCGCGCCTCCAGTGAAATTCGATTCTGTTCGGATTTTCCGACTGCCACAGCTCAGCGCCGGATTTTCAGAGGGGGGATGAATCTGAACACTTCCCTTGAAGGGTCCAGATTCATTCTGGATTTCAGGTTTCATGACCCAAATCGGGTTGTTGCTGAGAATCAGCAATCCGAATCATAAATCGGATTTTTTTAGCTGAGTATTGGTTGAGAGATAATTTAGGAGATTGAATTTATTGTCCAAAAATAAGGGTTAAATTGGAAAATTGGAAATCTTTGATTAAATTGATTTGGGAAAAATTTGATATGTTACAATCTTCCCTCCTTAAAAGCAATTTCGTCCTCGAAATTTAAATTATTACATAAATAACTCAGGGTAAATCTTTCTCATTTCTTCTTCTCGTTCCCAAGTTGCTTCCTCAATGTTTCGATTCTTCCATAGCACTCTGACAAGCGAAACCTTCTTATTCCTCAATTCTCTTTCCTTTGAATCTAGAATTTGAATCGACATATCTTCATATGGTAGGTCGAGATTGATTGCAAAGTCTAAAGATTTCATAGATTTAATAGCGCTTAAGTCCGTCCAATCCTTATGTTATTCTCAAGTTTTTAGGTTAGTGTAACACCCGGCATTTTGCCACGTAATTGTTTTCCCGAATTGTGTTTAAATTATTTAAATACAATGTATGTTTTGGTTGAAATGATGGAATGTTTAAGGGGGAAACCAAACTAATGGCCAACTAACCAAAACAAGTAAGTTTAGTTAAAAACCAATGGAAGGGTAAAATAGAGAACTAATTAAGGTTGGTGGAAGCAAACCAATGAATGGATGACACCTGGCGACTTGTTGAAGAAGATATGTCTTCTCTTCCTCCTACGTGAAGCTCACTTCTACCTCCCCTTCCTGTTTTCTCTTTTCCAGGCGACCAGCAGCGATTTTTAACCTCGACCTTTTTCCTGATTTCCTTTTTGTCTCTCCAGCAAAGGTAATCATCTACTAGAGTTATCGATTTTGGACAAGTTTAACGTGAGCTTTCACTGAGGTTTAGGATTATTATTATTTCTGTAAAAACTCACTGTTTTGGATGAAAACACGTTAGTGTGTTTTCTAATGAGTTGAAATGAGCTTGCTGCATATTCTATAAGTTATTAGCTAGCACCTGCAGCTTGTTTAATTTCACTACATTGCAGCAAACAGGTTTGAGCATTTCGGGACATTTCAGCTTGCTACACCGCGGAAAAACAGGTAAGTTCATACCCGTAGGCTGGCCCTTATGGCCCTACATCACAGAGGTACTAGGGTTCCTGTTCTGTTGGGTAGTTTTGGGTAGAAATGTCATAGTTTCTGTTCAGTTTGTGTTCTGTGTTGTCTGTCCAGTTCACGTTCTGAGGTGTCTGTTTTCTGTCTCATAGTATGCTTTGTTATTTCTGTTATCTGTTGTTATAGGTTCCGGCACTGAAAATGTCATGCATACACGTTTTACTGAAAATCCATGCAAAACTGTTTTCTGTACACTGTTTGAAACTAAACAAGATAAAATCTGACTGTCTGTAATGTACTGGTTAAGTGCGGGACGGGGACTGGCCCTCTGGTTTTATCCCTCCCTGGGAATCTGAAAATTATTGTCCCTAGCAAGGACCCTCTGGTTTTATCCCTCCCTGGGATTCTGAAAACTGCTGTGCCTGATAGTGCACCCTCTGTTTGCCAGTTCCCCTATAAGCCCCACTTATACCCCTCTGCCACTGTAATGTAAAGTTCTGTTCTGCCACCTTATTCTGAAAACTGCATGCATAGCATTCTGCATCACTGCACATACTATATGATCTTACTGAGTTTTAGACTCATAGGTGAACTCTATGATGTAGGTACTGAACCCGAAACCGAGGATTTTGTTCCTCAAAATGATGATCTAATGTAGAGGGTGGATCGAGCTCATGGGGAGGATTGCTGCAGTCAGACACAATTTTCTGTCCCGAGGTTTAAGTCTGAGTCTTTAAAGTAAAAGTTCATATTTGTAAACGCTTCTGGAATTCTGTTGTGTTTGTTTAAAGGCTCTGTTAAAATCCTGTGTTTTGTTTTAAAAACTCTGTAGGAAATTCTGTTGGATACCTATATTATGTATAAGATCCGATGTTCAAGTTTTAAATTTCTGTTGACAATTGTTAGTTGTTTCCTGAAACATTCTGTAGTTAATGTCTTGAAATGTTTTGAAAACATTCTGGAACTGCTTGAGTTCTCCCTTTTCAGATCACGCATGGATGGTCTCAAATTTTAGAGTTATCCATGCAGTTTGTTTTCTTGAAATCTGTCTTCTGTAATGAAGGTTTGAAACCTTTATGCTTTCTGTTTTTAAGCTCTCGGTCTATATGTCTTTCTGTCAAAAGTTGTAATCCTGCCTTTAAAATTGTCTTCCGATTCCTTCTACCGGTTCCATCTGCTGCTTCCATCTTCCGGTTGACGTCATCTCCTCTTCCGGCTGACGTCATCACCTCCTGCTGATTCCGTTTATTGCTTGTTTCTTGCCAATGACGTCATCGCATCTTCCGATGACGTCATCACACATTCCGATTGCCATATGCTGCCTATATCTGCCGATGATGTCATCACATCTTCCGATGACGTCATCTATTTTGTTTTATTTAAATTCACCGGTGAAAAATGCAAATTTCGTCTGTTTTAAACTTCATCTACCGGTTGACGTCATCCATCTTCCGGCTGACGTCATCACCTTCTGCCGGTTCCATCTGCTGCTTGCATCTTCCGGTTGACGTCATCTTCTCTTCCGGCTGACGTCATCTGAGTCTTCCGCCCAGTTTTACTCAGTCTCTTCCGCTGAACACTGTTAGCTATTTTGTCTTATCTGAATCTACCGATCCTGCTCATTTTAAACTAAGTCTTCCGCCAGCCTTATGCTTATGCTTTTCTGTTTCTACCACCTGTTGATTCTGTTCAGTTATTTTCTTCGCCACTTCTTCTCTCTCTGCGAAGTTTTAAGCGATGCTCTGTCCACTGTTTTGACTGTTCCAATTGTTTCAAAAAAAAAAATATACTCTCTGTTTTCCGATTACTGTCCCGGAGTGACGGCTCCGATCTCGGACTCCGATCGGGTTCGGTTTCGGGCTGTCACAGTTAGAGCTTACTATGCTTTCGCTGCACTACTTTGATTTATAAATGTATTTGTCTATTCTTAAATATTCTTATCCATATATTTAAGATTTTCTTAGTTTGTGAAGAATTAATTTTAACTGCTATTTATCGTTAAACCTCTATAACTATATTAATGTTGATATAGTAGTTGCAATTTTTAAATATTCATTGTCCTTCAATCTTAATATCGACCTAATGTCCAATTTCTTTAATAAAATCTAACATTCATGTTTTTCTTTAGCTGTAATTATTCTAATCTATGTACTCAATGTAAATTTCATCCTTAAAATCCTCGAAATTGTGTTTTTCTTTTACTCATCTATATCCTCAAAATTTAATAGTTCATCAATAAAATATAAACTCTAAATTTCCCTCGAGTAATGACGGTTCTAAATTGAATATACATAAATGTCAATTTGATCAACTACAACATCAAAATATTCTCAAAATAAAATTCTAAACTTCAGAATTCCTCGAACAATGTTTATTTAAATTAAAAACATAAATATCAATTCCATATTTGATACCTCTGTAACGCCCCGAATTATCTGAACCCGGTTCGCTACTCATTACTTGACCATGACTAAGAAATTTCAAATAAATTTTTAAAACTTCATTCGACATTCAAAATTTGACATTTTCTGAACATTCAAAACATTTAAAAACTTTGCAGCGGAAAATCATTTAAAACAACAATGAAGTTAGACAAACTGTAGAAAATGTAGTTGGGGTGATTAACGGAAATGTTGAAGTCAACTGCCGACTACAAGGTCAACAAGAGAAGCAGAAATGGAAAACCGAGGACTTCTGCCGATGACGTCAGCCGGAAGGAATGAAAACTAAAGACATCATTCGGTAGGCTTCATCTACCGATGACGTGCACAAACAACGCACACCCTCTGCCGATAACGACAATATGACTCCTTCCGATAGAATTGAAACACACACTACATCTTCCGATTCACTAAACGACAAACAGATTACTCTACATCTTCCGATTCACTAAACGACAAACAGATTACTCTACATCTTCCGATTGACTAAACGACAAACAGATTACTCTACATCTTCCGATTCACTAAACGACAAACAGATTACTCTACATCTTCCGATTGACTAAACGACAAACAGATTACTCTACATCTTCCGATTCGCTAAACGACAAAACCCCTTAACTCTCTCAGACTGCACCTGCCGATCACTACTCGACAAACTTACTACTCTACACCTTCCGATCGAATAGACTACACTTGCCGACATGTGCTTCTCACGTGACTCCTTAAGGCATCTGCCGATAGACTTTCATCTTCCGACAGACTGACACACCACATCTACCGATAGACTTCCCTCTTCCGATAGACATCAACGCAATTTCCTTCATCAGAGCGCAATAAACCTCTACACATATCCACTGATACAAAAATTATTCAATTCCTACCAATGGACTAAACAACCTGTCTATAACCCGAGAAAGCTGCGACTAACTAACAGACTTAAAACATTTTACCAAAACTCCATTCATAACACTCCAAGTCATTGTATTGATCAAAATCAGTAAGAACATGAAAATCAGAAATTCTCGAAAACAAAGTCAAACAGCTGTAATCTCATTTACTAAAAACTTCATATACTCAAATTAAATCATTATCCACTAAACCTCCGCATCTGTAGACAACATGCTAAACCGCCCCATCAGTTACCATGCCGAAGCCTGAATGCACTCCTCCAACGTCCACTATTCCTCAACATGATCAGGAGACACACCTGCTAACACTTCTTCACCTACATCACAAAACTCATCTATTAGCCTAATGCTAAGTAAGTAAAGCAGTATATGAATGAAATAAAATGCTGAACTTAAACTCCTAAATATGCAGTTTCTATTTTCTCATCTCAGTGGCATACGCATTCGTTCGTAACATGATCTGATCCCATGGTTCCCTTGGGAGTGGGATCAATTCTCCCAATGTCTACATCCTCTTACTCAATTAAGGGGCGGATGAATTCCCTTAACAGCTGATCTGATCCCTCAGTTCCCTTGGGAGTGGGATCAATTCTCCCAATGTATAAATCCCTTCATAAGTTAAGGGGTGGATTAGTTCCCTTAATAGCTTGTCTGTCGCATACAGTTCATACCTTACCATTCCTTACATAAAATTCATTTTCGTAACTTTTAACAAAACATGATGCATGGACAATAGAAACATTCAAGCATACATAAACCTACTGTTTTGTGATGTAGGCCCGAAGGCACAAGCAATACTTTACTTACCTGGCTCCTGGAAATCTGTCTGGTTGCTAGCTACTTCGGAGGTCTGTTCACCTAAGTTCATACAGAATATAAATCAAGGCTTCACTAAACCTTTCAAAATATCAAACAGAGGTTCGAGAAATCTAGCTAGTAACTCTACTACCCGAGCATTCCTACTTATCGCTAAAACCCGAATCTACACTCAATCTCAGCATCCTCAAAATCCTCACATTGCAATCCTCCAGGCATTTCACCACTATACCACAAGAGAAATAAGGAAAAGAAACTTACCTAAGTCGAAGGAGAACCGAGCGAGGAGAATCGCCTAGAGAGCTCGGCTGCTTGAGCTGAAAGTTTCCGAAGAGAAGAGTATGAGAGGGGGTGGCAGCTACAGTGTATTAAACCCAACCCTTATCCTTAAATACGCTATCCCACTTTTGAAAATTGTAAATTACTCTAATACCCTTAACAAGTTGTTCAATAACCTTATTTAATTCATTACTTAGTCAAGTGCATTACTGTAATAATAAAAGGCTGGTTCGATAGAACCAGGTGCTACAACCTCAACTATGTCTTCTATCAATTATATTCTCAAAATCTAATTATTCACAACGATCAATCTATGCTTACTGAAATAATGATCTCTATATAAATCTTCGAGTCTAATTCCAATCAGCTACATCCTCAAAATTTAAATTTTTATTTAAAGATTTTGATAAACTATATCCTCAAAATTTTAGTTAATCCTCAACTACGATATCATCCTTATAGTTCCTCAAAGGCTCAAACAATGATCGTTCTTACTACACGCTTGAATGTAAATCTGATAATTACATCCATTGCATTCAATTTGATCAACTATAAGTTCAATTATTTATCAAGTTTTATCTAATTCATATGTCTCCAAATTAAACAATAAATTATGCACTTGAACACATAATTTATTCATAGATTCATTGACTACACTTCAATAAATTAAAATCTCAAAATTTTAAAGCCATAAATTATAACTTCATATCTATGTTCACTCGAACAAAGATTATTCTAAATCATTAATTCTATATCTTCAAGAGTGTTTAAAAATTTCTCCACTAAATGTAACTTTCATAGATTTCTTTAACAATAATTATTTCAGATTAACACCCACATCTGTATTTTGAACATAAGGTTCTCAACTTTTCTTTAATAGATTACATTCCTCAAGATGTACTAATTTTTTAAATAAAGTTCAATCTCCACATTTTTTTTAATCAAGCAATACTAAATACTTGTGAGGTAAATTTTCTAATCTTAAATCTTCAACTTCAATCTAATTAATTATATTCTAAAAATTTATCAAATAGAATTATTAATATTTTCTTAAATTTTTCTTAGACTTAATATTCCAATATATGATTCTCAATACTTTCACTACTTACTAGTCACCTCTAATTTCATCAGGTTTTTCCCTATACCATGATGACCATATGTGACGACCCGAACCCGCCGGGCCGACACGGGACTTGACCTGACGTTGACTTTGACTTTTACATTTTGGACGTTAAAATTTTTGACTTTTGAACGTGTAAAACGAAGGCAAGAATCATTTTCGGTAAAACGTTAACTCGGTTTTTGGGTCGTTTAAATCGTTTAAAATATGTGGAAGAATGTTTATAAAATACGTTCGGAAAGTATCACGAAACGTCGGGTTGAAACGTGTTAAAAATCAAAAACTTAAAAAAAATGTGTTGGGTGTACATGCGGTGCGGCGCGCGCCGCTCCGCCACCGCGCGCATTGGACGCGGCAAACCCTCGGCGCGCGCGAAGTCCACCCGAGTGCGCGTAGAGCCAGAGTGGCGTGCGCGCACTGGGCAGTTCCCCCACGCACCACGCACGTGTCACGGTCGATCGATCGGCAAAAACGCCGATGGATCGGCAAACTCTCGGGTTTTCGGCTAAAATTACAGACAAAACGCCAATCGATCGCCCCTTGGGCGCGCGCCTGTACGCGCGCCACCCAGCGCACCACACGCGCACTTCATCCCCTTTTTCCACACTTATCCACTTTTTTCTCCATTTCTACCCCTACACTTCACCTTAAACGCTCCAAAACTTTTCCCCACCTTTCTAAATGTAAAACACTTCAAAACCTCCCCAAAACCAAACTCAAGAAATCAAACTGCATGGATCGATCTAAAAAACGAACAAATCCATGAAAACCTAAAATCCCAAACAGTGCATTATGTTTTTAAAAAATAAACTACCAGCAATCAAAAGTTTCAAAACATCTACCCAAAACCTATACTGTAGCAACCGGTATGTGTCTTTTATTTTTATGGAATCAAGTGTTACTCAAAATAGGTTAATGTTGGTTAGTCAAGGGCATAGGTGTAATTTGAGAAGCAAGTAATATAAATGGAGGGTTTAGTGGATGATAGCCGCCACTGTTTCATCACTTTTCTCTTTCAGCTTAGCCGACTCCTTTGGCAATTTTTCTCTATGATTCTTCCTCTACCTAGGTGAGTTTCTCCTTGACCTTTCTTCTTGCTAATGATTTAGGATGAATATAGGATATACATTGGATGATTTGTTTACGGTAGAATGAGTGCCTCAGGAATGCTGTGAGTGAGAGCAGAGTTTGAGTTTTCGTGATAAATCGGGAATGCTCGAGGAACAGAACTTCCAACTAGTTTCCTTAGATCACTGGAATAGTTTAGAATGAAGTTTAGCAAAAATCTAACTAATACTCTGTTTACGGTTTTAGGTTTGAGCAAAACTCGAAGTAGTTTGCAACCAAGCTTTTTTCAGGAAGCCAGGTAAGTGGAGTATGTGTGTGCCTTCGGGCCTACATCACAAAACAGTTGGTTTATGCATGTTTGAATGTTTTCAGTATGTCATGCATTATGTTTTAATGAATGAGTACGAAAGTGAATTTACATGTAATGGCATGGTGAGGCATGAACAGATTGTATCAGATCAGCTATTAAGGGAACTAATCCGCTCCTTAATCGAGTAAGAGGATGTATGACTTTGGGAAAATTGATCCATTTCTCATCGAATAGAGGGATCAGATCAGCTACTAAGGGAACTAATCTGCCCCTTAATCGAGTAAGAGAATGTATGACTTTGGGAAAATTGATCAACTTCCCATCAAACAGAGGGATCAGATCAGAGAACGAACACAAATGCAACTGAGATGTGAAAGTAGAAACTGCATGATTAGGATTCATGAATTTAGAATTTTATTTCATATTTGCTCTACTTATTTAGCATTAGGCTAATAGAGGAGTTTTGTGATGTAGGTGCTGAGGTTTCAACAGGTGATTTCTCTGAGTTTACAGAAGAATAGACGAAGTTGATAGAACACATCTACGCCACGGTTCGGTGCACTGATAAGACGGCTTAACTAATGTCTGTATGCGAAGTCTAAATAGATAGATGTTTTGTCGAAGTGTGCCGAGAATGTTTATGACAGTGATAGTTTTAGTATTTCTGTTATGTTTTTGAAGTTACTCGGATACTGATATATTGTTGTTTTTGTTTAACTGTGGTTCTTACTGGATTTTGAGCATGTCATGGATTCAAGTTGTTTTGAATGATTTCAGTAAAATTTACAAGTTCTTTTAGCAGTAGATGTGAGCGGTAGATGTGAGTGGTCGATGTGTCGTTCGGCAGATGTCGAATGGCAGATGTCATTCGGTAGATGTGAGCGGTAGATGAGAGCGGTAGATGTTGTCGTTTGGTAGATGTGTTTGGTAGCGGTGGATGTCTTCGGTAGCGGTAGATGTGAGTGGTCGATGTGTCGTTCGGCAGATGTCGAATGGCAGATGTCGTTCGGTAGATGCGAGCGGTAGACGTGATCGGTAGATGAGTTTGGTAGCGGTGGATGTCTTCGGTAGCGGTAGATGGGTTCAAATTTAAGATAATTAAATATTCCACCCCCTTATGCCCTTAGTTCTTTCGGTCGATTTTTTTTATTATTTTAATTATTATTTAAAAATTGTTTATACAAATGATTTTCCGCTGCGAGTTTTGATGTTTTTAAATAAATGTCGGATTTTGACCATTGAGTGGAGTCTTAGAAATCTTCTCAGAATGTCTTAGTTCCGTTCAGTGTTACGAGTAGCAAACCGGGTTTACTAAAAAATTTGGGGCGTTACAGTTTGGTATCAGAGACATTTAGTTAAATCGTTCAAAAGATTACTCATAAGTACCGATCGTCGCATGGGAGTACTCCAACAACTGTAAGTGTTTATGTTAACCTTAGTTATTAGATATTTAAGCGAGTAATTAACCTTGAACAAGAATATAACAAAATGGCTAGACGACCAGGAAGACCAAGAATACCGAGAGAGGTGCCAAATTTGAGAAGTGAGGAGGATCCTAGTGTGATTAGGGAGCTGACAGCTTTGGTACGTCAACAGTCTGAACAATTGGGACTGCTTCTGAACCGAGATGTGCAAGGGAGTGCCAACTCATGTTCGAACAATGAACAATCGGGAGACAGATTCTGGATATTGCAACCGCCCACGTTTGATGGGCAGTCATCCAATCCGGTTGTTGCTGAGGGATGGCTTAGGAAGATTGAGAGTATGTTTAGATGTGCCAACATTGGAGAAGGAGACAAAGTCACTTTGGCAACGTTCTATTTGGCTGGGGATGCACAACTTTGGTGGGAAACAATGGAGACCACCATTGATGTTCTGACAATATCTTGGTCACAATTCAAGGAAGCATTCTATGAGAAATACTTTAACAGCACCGTCTAAACCGCAAAGAAGGTGGAGTTTCTGAACTTGAAGCAAACGGGGTCCGTGTCTGAGTACAATAGACAGTTTGAGTCCCTGTCTAGGTTTGCTGGACATTGTGTTCATAGGAATGAGAATAAGGTGTTTAAATTTATGCATGGATTGAAACCAGAGATTTACAGAGGAGTCAAGTTTTTGGGTATTAAAAGTTTGTCTTACGGTGAAGTTGTGTCCACGACATTGGAGGTGGAAGAAGCAGAAATGAAGTGTGCTGGACCAAGAGAAGCCCCGCGAAAGTTTATTCAGCCGCACCAATAAAGAGGGATGAAGAGGCTCAGTGAAGGCCAGAGTGGTCAAGGAGCAGGAATGAAAGTACAGAATGCTAGGAAGTTTCCCCAATGTCCGATATGTTTGAAGAATCACCCGGGAGAGTGCAGATTTGGGTCGAAAAAGTGTTTCAACTGTGAAGAAGTTGGACACACATTCAGGGATTGCTCGAAGCCCAGGGTCATCCGATGCTACAACTGTAACAAGGTTGGTCGTTCGGTAGATGTGAGCGGTAGATGTTGTCGTTTGGTAGATGTGTTTGGTAGCGGTGGATGTCTTCGGTAGCGGTAGATGTGAGTGGTCGATGTGTCGTTCGGCAGATGTCGAATGGCAGATGTCGTTTGGTAGATGCGAATGGTAGATGTGAGCGGTAGACGTGATCAGTAGATGGGTTTGGTAGCCGTGGATGTCTTCGGTAGCGGTAGATGTGTTCAAATTTAAGATATTTAAATATTCCACCCCCTTATGCCCTCGGTTCTTTTGGCCGATTGTTTCCATTATTTTAATTATTATTTAAAAATTGTTTATACAAATGATTTTCCGCTGCAAGTTTTGATGTTTTTAAATAAATGTCGGATTTTGACCGTTGAGTGAAGTCATAGAAATCTTCCCAGAATGTCTTAGTTCCGTTCAGTGTTACAAGTAGCGAACCGGGTTTACTAAAATATTCGGGGCGTTACATATACATCAACTGTAACACCCGGTTCTATCGAACCAGTTCTCAATTCTTTTTAAATTAATGGCACACTTTAAATGACAATAATAAAAGTAGGGTTAAGTAGTGACTAGACAAGGGCATAAGGGTAATTGGATATTTAAAAAGTGGATAACATATTTAAGGAAAGAGGTTTTGGGTTTAATGCACTGTAGCCGCCACCATTGTGTTTATCATTTCTCTTTCGGCCATCAGCTCTCCAGCAGAACCCCTAGGCGATTCTCTTGCCCGATTCTCCTTCAACCTAGGTAAGTTTTCCTCGCTTTCTTGTGTTTTAGCAGTAACGTAACTGGGGGAGTACAATGTGAGAAATTTCGAGGATGCTGTGTTTGAGAGTAGATTCGGGTTGTGGCGATAAATGGGGATGCACGGGTAGTGGGGTTTCAAACTGGTTTCCTCAAACTTCTGATTGATTCTTGGTGAAGCTTAGTGGAGGTTTGATTAATGTACTGTTATGACTTTAGGTGAGCGAGCTTCTAAAGTCGCTTACAGCCGAGCGATTTCCAGGAGACCAGGTAAGTGGAGTATGCTTGTGCCTTCGGGCCTACATCACAAAACAGTAGGTTTATGCATGTTTGAATGTTCCCTGTATGTCATGCATCATATTTTGAAAGAATACGATAAATGAATTTACATGAAATAGCATGGTAAGGCATAAACAGAACGCATTATGATAGTTATTAAGGGAACTAATCCGCCTTTTAATTGATGAAGTGGATTTATAACATTGAGAGAATTGATCCCACTCCCAAGGGAATTTGAGGATCATGATAACTATTAAGGGAACTAATCCGCCCCTTAACTTATGAAGGGATTTATAACATTGGGAGAGTTGATCCCACTCCCAAGGGAATCGAGGGATCATGTAAGCTGTTAAGGGAACTAATCTGCCCCTTAATGTATGAAGAGGATGTATGACTTTGGGAAAACCGATCCAATTCCCAATGGAACCGAGGGATCAGATCAGTGAAAGATTGTAAATGCAACTGAGATGTGAAAGTAGAAACTGCATGATTAGTATTTATGTTTCAGCATTTTATTTCATTGATGCTTTACTTACCTAGCATTAGGCTAATAGATGAGTTTTGTGATGTAGGTGAAGAAGTGACAGAATGTGTGTTTTCTGAGCATGTTGTGGACTAGGCTGGTTGGGGGAGCACGTTCATGCCTCGACCTGACGAACTGATGTGGCGGTTTAACTGATGTCAATTAGTGTGAAGGTTTAGTTGACAATGATCCAATTTAAGTATGTTAAACTTTCTAATGACAGAAGTTGTTTTTAATGTTTTCGGATACATTTTTGAGACTTTTCTGATAATAGTACTCAGTTGGTTTTAACATTGGTTTTTACTGGATTTCGAGTAATGTAAGGATTTGAGTTGTTTAGAATGGTTTCAGCGAAATGTACAAGTCCTCTTAGTAGTTGGAGTTGCTCTGGTTTAGGGTATGAATGGTTGAGGTGCTGTTCTGTTTTCTATCAATAGAAATTGAGGGTTTTGTCTATCAGAAGATGTTTTCTATCGATAGAAGATGATGTTTTCTATCGGCAGAAGTTAAGTTACTGTCACCGGCAGATATAGTCTATCGGTAGATGTAAGTGGTAAGATTTGTCGTTTTGCGATCGGCAGAGGTTGGATGAAGGAATCATCCGGCTGACGTCATCGGTAGATGTAAGTGGTAAGATTTGTTGTTTTGCGATCGGCAGAGGTTGGATGAAGGAATCATCCGGCTGACGTCATCGGTAGATATAAGTGGTAAGATTTGTCATTTTGCGATTGGCAGAGGTTGGATGAACGAATCATCCGGCTGACGTCATCGATAGAAGCGTATAATGAGTCTTTGTCGTTTTGTGACCGGTATAAGTTGGATGAACGAATCATCCGGCTGACGTCATCGGTAGAAGCGTATAATGAGTCTTTGTCGTTTTGTGATCGGTGGAATCCCTCAGTCTCTGTTTCTGCCCTTTTTCGTTGACCTTGATAGCGGCAGATGTGTTTGACTTTTTACAAATTTCAAGTATCTCACGTTTAAACCTTCATTTCTTTCGGCCAAATTATTTCTTAATATTTTAACTGATTATCCAAACATTGTTTTATAGTTTTGCTAATCTGCTCAAAAGGTTTTCCGCTGCAAGTTTCTTTTTTTTATGTTTTGAGGTTTTGGCAAGCGTCAAATGTTGACTTTCGAGCGAAGTTTTAAATTTGGTCTAAATTTCTTGGTTAAGTTCAAGTTATGGGTAATAAACTGGGTTAAGGGAATTCGGGGCGTTACATCAACTAAACCCCAAAAAGCTATACAAACATGACATACTTCACCCACGGGTCAAAAATGCGTCTGATTGCCGCAACCAACCCCGCAAGCTCGTCCTGCCAACCGTCTACACATCGGCCTGAGGCTCTGAGTCCTCATCCACACGATCCGTACCTACACCATAGAGTTCAACTATGAGCCTAAAGCTAAGTAAGAACATAAAAATGCAAAATGATGCACGTGCTATGCTTGAACGTTTGAAATACATGAACATTACTTTACTTTACATTCAAGTGGACATGTGGTATAAGTGGGCTTATAGAGGGACAGGCGCACATAACATACATGACGTGGTTAGTAGTTTTGCCGGGTCCCAGAGAGGGATAAAAGACATATTGCCCTTGGCGAGGATGGTTTTTACATAGTCCCAGGGAAGGACAAGAACAGGATACCGGCCCCCGTCCCACACTTAACCGTACTTTACATTCACATTTTATCTTTCTTAACTTCAAATTACGTGCGTAAAACATTTTGCATGACTTTCGAGAAAACGTGTATGCATGAACATATATTGTGCGTAAACCTAACATGATAATCGACTAGTCGTCGAAGCACAAAATAAACGACAATACATTAAGACATTACATAAAACAAACATATTTACTTAGGACGTAATCTACGACCTAACTACCCGATAACAATCTCGACAACCTAAAACCTAGTACCTCTGTGATGTAGGGCCTTAAGGGCCAACCTATGCATATGAACTTACCTGGCGTCCGTAGAGTTTGCAAGCCTCGCACGTACGTCCTTGGCGATTCTCGAACCTTAAATGGAGAAATTGAACCGTTACTCACATTACGTACGTGCTATTTAACGAACTAAGCTAAAATGAAATTCAAACTCCATTCAATTTGCTAAAAACCAATTTAATACTTCTTTCAGGCAATTCGTCGAACAGTTCACGTGCACACTTTGACACTCAAATTCCTCACCCAAACGACATTTTTTTTCAACGATCCAATATGTTTCAGAATCCTCATTATGTCTAATTTAATCGTTAATTTATAAAAAGGAAGACCGAAACGATAGCATAAATTGAAATTTCGTAGGGTGCCCTAAACCGAGCCGATTTTCGATCGAATTTTCATTTTTCGTCGAATGAGCTTAGTAAATCCTTAGTTTATCCATTCAAAGCGTTAATATCATCCTAACATGATTTTGTATAAAAAAAATCATCAAGTTATCTCCAAAATCCTAACCCTAAACTTCAACGAAACTAACGAATAACTATTCTAAACTCGATATCTAGGGTAGAGGGTTACCTTTAACGAAGAAGTGGAAGAGAATTGGAGGAGAGGAGCGACCCATCGGCGTTCGTCACGTGAGAATCGACTTTGGCGTCGTCTGGAGAGAAAAGAAGCAGAGAGGGAGGGAGGTGGAATGAAAAGAAAAGGAGGGGGAGGAGGAGAAAATAAAAGAAAAGAAAGAGAGAGGAGGGGGGTCATGTGGGAGGGAGGAAAAGAGAGATATATATATATATATAACGCTCGGGTTACGATTTGGAATTCCGCTTGAATTCCCGACCTTTCCTTCTTCCACCAAATATCCTAGTAAATTTCTAGAGTTCTAACAAAACTTTCCGCTCGTAAAATGGGCTTAAATTACTATATTTACGAACTTAACCCTAATAAACGGGATACCGAAATTGAGGCGGGTTGACTTTCTCCTTCCGTTCCATTTTTCTTAAACCCTTAAAATTCACAACATCCCAATTCGAGCAAAAATATTTATTACATTAATAACAAATTAATTCCATTCAAATAAAATTAGGGACAATTACGTGACAAAAAAATACCGGGTGTTACACCATAAATTCTCACATCATTAAATTCATTTTTCTTACACTCCTTTACTAATGATGTCACTCATCTCTTCGAACAATGATCAATTTAGAATACCTACTTCAACATAATTTCTTAATATTATCTTGATCCCATATAATCTCCAAAATAAAATCTAATATCATTTCTAATTCTCCAAGTCATTAAAACATAATTAACCCAATAAACATTTAAGATAAAATCATTGAATTTCTGAACTAAATCGTAAGGTATATTCTTTGTTTCATCCACTTCTCATTGATTAACTTTATCTACATTAATAGTTTCTTAACTCAAATCCAACTTCTAAGTACTCAAACAACGTTTTTAGTAAATCCTCATATAGTATAAATCTTATGGGTGAATTATTACTAGAGACATGAATTCCTTCAGACCTGTCAATTGAGCAAATGCGTCCAAAATGACAAGGATGGATAACTCGTATCCAAAAACTAGCAGTTCGCCTTATTAATCTTCTAGGGCTCAAATAACTCGATTTTCTCTCATGAACTATTTGCGTCAAAGGATTAGTTCGATCTAAAACTTGAGATAATAGTGTACTCCGAAAAAGGATTCATAAGTGGTTGTTAATGGTGTTGAGGTTACCAAATTCTGAGGAGTAGATATCAACATCTAAACATCCTTAAATTCATCTTCATCATTTATTGTCTCGTCTAAGTTCTCAAATTAATCCATAATACTACTCTATCTCTTATTTTTAGGGAAGCTTTGAGAATGTTTCAAGTTGTGGTTAATGTAATTTAGACACTAATCATTGCATGCCAATATTCTAAAGTTTTTTTGGAGGAGTTCATAAACTAATTAGGATACTAGCAAGGTTGATGTGTTTTTTTTACTCAAACATCTAATCGTGATTTACTTGCTTCTTATGCGTACCTTAGGCTTTAAGGTTTACATATGTTTTAAGGAAGTTTATTAATCGGGATCAAATCTTTTAATTGGGAGTCGTTGCTATTTTAGATTTAGGGACAGATCTACATCACTGAGATAACTCCAAAAATTTAAAAATTTGTGCTAAAATGTAATTTAAAATAGTTTGAAATTGCTTTAAATAAATATTTGAAGTTCTTAAACAAAATATATATTAAAGTTTTAAAATAGATTTAAGATTTTATAAAAATATTTGCAAAAGAATAAAAGAAAAATTACTTACTTTAAAATCAACTACAAAAATCATCGTACTTTTATATCAAAATATAAACTTTTGATCACTTACTTGCTGATTGACAATCTTCCAGGTGCACGTGAGCATACAGAGTAGTCTACAGAGTCGTTTTATAAACCTTGGGCTCTGATACCATGTTGTAACGCCCCAATTTAAAAATCCTCAATTTGGAACACTAAAATTTTTCCCAAATTGATTTGAAAATCGAGCGTTAAATCATAATTTAACATTAATTGAAAACTTTAACTTCACGGAAGCTTTGTAATAAATTTGTCAAAATCTTGAAAACATCGTATAATTAAAATCATACTAAAGTAAATCTTTTTCTTCAAACTCAATAATATCTTATTCTTTTGTATGCTCGCTTGCCACTGGAGGGTTCTCAATTGCAGCTAGTTCTTCCTCAAATAAAAATTCACCTACATCACAAGTTAAATGTAACACCCGACATTTTTGCCATGTAAATATTTCCAGAATTTATCTAGCAGAATAAATGATTTCATTAATACAATGAATGTTTTAATGAGTTTATTGGAGTGTTTAATTGCAAAACCGAATTGATTAACTAATTAACAAATTAGTTGGAAACCAATGGAAGGGTAAAATAGGGAGCCAATTAAGGTTGGTGGGAGGAAACCAATGGTTGAGTGACACCGGCAACTTGTTGAAGAAGCCATGTTCTTTTCTCTTCCCTCCTACGTGAAACCCTCATTTCTCATCTGCTTCCTTCCATTTCTCTCTGTTTTCTCTTCTCCAGACGACTGCAACTGTAACACCCGAGAATTTCTTTAATGTGCGTAGCCTAGGTTCGACGTAGAATGAGTTAGCCTAGGCTAGAAATGTATGGGAATTTATTGTTGAAGGGTATTAGAAGTGAAAGGAGAAGTGGAGAGTTTGACAAGTCAAACTAAATGGAGATTGGTGGAGAAAATTGGTTTGAAAAGTTAAATAACAAATGAACCAATAGAAATTAGTTGTTGAAAATTCAAAGGGAGAATTAAATGAAGCAATTGAATGGAAATTGAGGGAGAAGAGATGGCTGCCACGTGAAGAGAAATGGGATGGCTTAATTGGTATTTCAATGGTTATTAAATGAATTAAAATAAGAAAAGTGGTTTGACCATTCAATCCAAAGGGTTTGAAAAATTAAGTGTGCAAATTTAACCAATAGGAATTTTGTAGAAAAGTCAAATTCATTAACCATTAGAAATGCTTATAAATGGAAATGGGGAAAAGTGATTGAAGATGGTCATTTATTGGTGTCTTCCACGTTGGGAATCAAAGGAAGACAAGGGTGGGCTTAATGGTAATTTTACAGAAAATTAAAGAAATAAAAAGGGGAAAAAGGGTTGTCTTCTTCGTCACCCTTTCTCCACGAATTTTGCAGCAGCAAGGAGGGAGTTCTCCCTCCTCTTGTTCTTCAATTTTCTCCAAGATTGAGGTATGCTTTTGAATGGGTTTCATGTAGTATGCATATAGGTAGTGATTATTGGTGTTTTAGTGGGGTTTTGAGTGGTTTTGGTGAGGGTTTGGAAACCCTAAAGGGAGCACTCCGAAAATTGAGTTTAAGGGTTGGTTTTCTTTCTAGATTTGAGGATTTAATTGTTAGATGGATTGGTTTAGGTTGATTTTAGAGTTAGATTAAAGATTGGAGTTGAGTTTGGAAAAACCTCGTTTTTAACTCAAAGAGGGCCGATTCTGTTTGCTGGGTTTCGAGTTGGCTAATGTGTTTATTTGGTTGATTTGAGTGTTTCAATGGATAGTAGACGTGTAGAGGTTTACAAATTGGGGTGGCACGTCGAAATCTGTTGAAAAACGAGGGAGTTACGACTGTTTGAAGTTTGACGGTCAAAATGGTGCACAATTCGGGTTTTGTGTTTTGGGGAATGAATTGTGTGATAGTTTTAGTTAGTTTAGGTTAAGAATTGCTTTTGAGTTCATTAGTAAATTTCTAAGTTAGCTTTCGTTATTTTAGGTAATCGAGCGAGTAGTTCGGTTGGACGATAGAAAATCTAGGAATTTGGGTTTTGTGAGTTAGGTTGAAAAGTTGGTTAAAGCGTATGGTTAGAGTATTACTAAGTGATTTCTCTTTTATTATGTTAGGTTGACAAGTGGACGATTGGGCTAACCGGGCATATAATTACGAGCACGCACAAAGAATCCAGGTAAGTAGCGGATGTGTGTGGTTTGCCTTCGGGCCTACACCATGGAACGGTAGGGAATTAGTTGTTTGCTTTGTTTGATTGTTTTGTTTAGTTTTGTGTTGAGTATTGTAATTGTGTGACATTCATCACGGTTTTCAAACTACGAGAAACGAGTTTTATGCATGGTTTTGCATGGTGAGCTTGAACCGTAAGGGATGGTGTGAGTTGAATCGTGAGGTGGTTTGTGTCGGAGTCGCCTAGTCGCGTTAGGGTAGCACCTGCGGGAAACTCCATGGGAGTTGTCCAGTCGCGTTAAGGTGGTACCTGCGAGGGACTATTGTTGAGTCGCCTAGTCGCGTTAGGGTAGCACCTGCGGGAAACTCCATGGGAGTTGTCCAGTCGCGTTAAGGTGGTACCTGCGAGGGACTATTGTCGGGGCCGCCTAGTCGCGTTAGGGTAGCACCTGCGAGAAACTCCATGGGAGTTGTCCAGTAGCGTTAAGGTGGTACCTGCGAGGGACTATTGTTGAGTCGCCTAGTCGCGTTAGGGTAGCACCTGCGGGAAACTCCATGGGAGTTGTCCAGTCGCGTTAAGGTGGTACCTGCGAGGGACTATTGTTGAGTCGCCTAGTCGCGTTAGGGTAGCACCTGCGGGAAACTCCATGGGAGTTGTCCAGTCGCGTTAAGGTGGTACCTGCGAGGGACTCTAGTGGAGTTGCCTAGTCGCGTTAGGGTAGCACCTGTGGGAAACTCCATGGGAGTTGTCCAGTCGCGTTAAGGTGGTACCTGCGAGGGACTATTGTTGAGTCGCCTAGTCGCGTTAGGGTAGCACCTGCGGGAAACTCCATGGGAGTTGTCCAGTCGCGTTAAGGTGGTACCTGCGAGGGACTATTGTTGAGTCGCCCAGTCGCGTTAGAGTGACACCTGCGAGGGACTCCAGTGGAGTCGCCTAGTCGCGTTAGGGTGGCACTTGCGGGTGACTTTGTGTGAGTTGGACACCTGCGAGGGACTCTAGTGGAGTTGCCTAGTCGCGTTAGGGTGGCACTTGCAGGGGACTTTGTGTGAGTTGGACACCTGCGAGGGACTCCAGTGGAGTCGCCTAGTCGCGTTAAGGTGCGGTTTTAGCATGTGTGATGAGCTTCGGTTACGGTTATGTGAATGAACAACGAAAAGCAAACGAAACAAGAGCAACTGAGCGAGTAAAAATTTCATGTGTTAGGGGTTGTGTTGCATTGAGTTTGTTGTATGCATTATTCCCTACTTACTAAGCATTAGGCTTATGTTTTGTGTTCCGTGGTGTAGGTGTAGACGGGAGTACAGGTGAGGGCCTAAGGAAAGCTAGGCTTGGAGCGCAGTTGGTGATGTACAGGGCATGCCGGTGCGGGCAGTTGTCGGGGCGTTTCGACCATGGTCTTCGGGGGAGATGTGGGACTTTGTATTTTGGGTAGTTTATTGTAGATGTCTGTTGATGTTTTTAAAGTTATTGTATAACTATTAGTATTTGTTGTATATAGTCATAGATAAGGGTGATGTGTCCCCCTATATTGTGAATTTTCTTCATTTAGGGATGTTAGTATTATAGTTTCCCCTTTTACTATTATATGGAGATTTCGTATGCTGGATAGTTGAGTGATTAATTGAGTAAGAATATTCTGAATCTGGTTGGGAATTGGTTTGTGTGCAGGTACTTAGCATTTTGGAGGCGCCATTTTCAGGCATTACTTTGTCAAAATTTTGGGAGACTTAGAGTTAAATTCCGCAGTGTCCGGTTTTTTTTTATGTCTTAGGGTTCACGAATGTTGTTTTAACGCGGGATAGCTTAGCAAAGTAGCGCACCGAGCCCGGGCAGGTTCGGGGGCGTTACAGCAACCTTTCCAAAAGACTTCCATTCTCCTGTTTTCTCTAGTGAAAGTAATCATCTGCTAAAGTTAACGAGTTTGGATAAGTTAAAATGTGAGTTTTGTGGAAGTTTAAAGTTACGATATTTTGAGAAAACTCACTGTTTTTGGATGAAAACATGCTGGTTTGTTTTCTAAAAATTTTTGAATGGAGCTTGAAGCATATTTAACTAAGTTATTAGTTAGCATTTGTAGCTTGTTAATTTCCCTTTTCATGCACGTCATAGGTTCGTGCATCACCGTGGTTTCACGAGCAAGACTTGCAGCTTTTCGGATAACAGGTAAGTTCATATCCGTAGGTTGGCCCTTAAGGCCCTACATCACGGAGACTCTAGGTTTTACTTCTGTCGGGAGGTTTCAGGTAGAGAAAGTTAAAGTTAAGTTCTAAGTTATCTGTGTCTCTTATTATGTTCTGTTGTATTATTTCTGTTGCCTGCCGTTTTATGTTTAAGCACTGTGAAAGTTTATGCATACACATTTTTCCCGAAAGCTCATGCAAAAATGTCTTCTGCACACGTTTTGAAGTTAAGAAAGATAAAATCTGACTGAAATGTATTCGTTAAGTGCGGGACGAGGACTGGCCTACTGTTTCTGTTCTGTAAATATGTTATGTGCCTGTCGTGCACTTGCCAGTTCCCCTATAAACCCCACTTATACCCCTCTGCCAGTGAAACGTAATGTACTGTACTGTCACTATATTCTGAAAGTTCATGCATAACATATGCATCACTGCATTGTTATATGTTCTTATTGAGTTTTAAACTCATAGGTGAACTCCTTGTTGTAGGTTTGGATCCCACAGATGAGGACATCGTGCCTCAAGATGATCATTTGATGTAGTTGGCAGATCGAGCTCATAGGGTTTGATTGTTGCAGTCAGACAAGAGTTAACTCTGTGAGAATGTACTTTCTAAAGTTATGTTAAGTTCTGTAACATCTTTTGAAGTTTTTTTAAAAACATTTGAAGTGTACGTTCCGTTCTGTAGGTTCAGTTCTGTATTGATGTCTAAGACCTCTGTATTTGATAGTTGTTGTAACACCCGGTTCCATTGAACCAATTTACCTTGTCAACTACTAATAATGTACATTTTTTGGATGAAATTGAGAGAATTATTGATTAGGTTAATGAGTGGCATAATGGTAAATAGAGACCTATAGTAATAACCTATTTAAGGAAAGAGATTTTTGTGATTAATGCACTGTAGCCGCCTCTATTCCCTATTTTCCTCTTTCGGCCTTCAGCTCAGTAGCAGAGCTCTCTAGGCGATCCTTCTGCCCGATTATTCTCCAAACTAGGTGAGTTCTACTTCAATTTTCTTGCTGTATTGGTAACTATCGATGATTGGGGTAGAGTATAAATGTGAGTTTTGAGAATACTGTAAGTGTGAGCTAGTTCGGGTTTTGTAGTAAATCAGGAATGCACAATGAACTAAGCTTCTAAACTAGTTTTTCTTAGATTTCTAGCGGTTTAGAATGAAGTTTAGAAAAAGTTTAACGTATGCTCTGTCTATGGCCTTAGGTTTGAGTAAGCTTTCGAGGTAGCCTTCCATCCAATATTTTCCAGGAGACCAGGTAAGTGGAGTATGCATGTGCCTTCGGGCCTACATCACAAAACAGTAGGTTTATGCATGTTTGAATGTTTTCAGTATGTCGAAAATGAATTTACATGTAAATATATGGTGAGGAATGAACAGAATGTAAAAGACCAACTATTAAGGGAACTAATCCGCCCCTTAATTGAGAAGAGGATTTATGACTTTGGGAAAAATTTATCCACTTCCCAATGGAATTTATGGATCAGATCAGCGATTAAGGGAATTCATCCGCCCCTTAATCGAGTAGAGGATGTATGACCTTGGAAAAACTGATCCACCTCCCAAGGGAACTGAGGGATCAGATCAGTGAAAGAACGAATGTGTAACTGAGATGTGAAAGTAGAAATTGCATGACTAGTATTTATGTTTCAGCATATCATTTTATCATTGCTTCACTTGCTTAGCATTAGGTTAATAGATAAGTTTTGTGATGTAGGCGAAGAAGTGACAGCAGGTGTGTTCTCTGAGTTTGCTGAGGACTAGTCTGGTTGGAGGAGTGCACTCATGCATCGACCAGGCAACTGATGGGGCGGTTTAACTGGTGGCAGTCGATGTGAAGGTTCAGTGAACCATAATTCAGTTTAAGTATGTTGAGTTCCCTAATGTCAGTGGTAGTTTTAATGTTTTGATACATTTTGAGCCTTTTCTGTTATTGGTACTCTGTTGGTTTTAACATTGGTTCTTATTAAATTTTTGGAGTAATGCATGGATTTAAGTTGTTTTGGAATGTTTTCAGCGAAGTGTACAAGTCCTTTTAGTAGTCGGAGTTGTTCTGGTTTAGGGTATGAATGGTTGAGATGTTGCTCTGTTTTCCACCGGTTGATATTGTCCATCGGTAGAAGTTGAGAATTTTATCTATCGGAAGATGTTTTCTAACAGTAGAAATTGAGTTACTGTTTACCGGTAGAAGTTGAGAATTTTGTCTATCGGAAGATGTTTTCTAACGGTAGAAGTTGAGTTACTGTTTACTGGTAGAAGTTGAGAGTTTTGTCTATCAAAAGATGTTTTCTATCGGTAGAAGTTGAGCTACTGTTTACCGGTAGATGTGGTCTAACGGCAGAAGTTGAGAGTTTTGTGATCGGTGGATGTGGGTAATAATCTTTGTCGTTTTGTGATCGGTAGATGCGAGTTGAGAATTTTTGTCGTCTAGTGATCGGTAGACGCAGTTTGTTCTATCGGTAGATGTGAGTTGAGAATGTTTGTCGTTTTGTGAGCGGTAGAAGTGAATAGGAGATTTTTGTCATTTGTGAGCGGTAGACGTCGTCTGCCGAGTTATTGAAGTCGCGTGAATATCACGTGGTCTGAGCGGTAGAAGTGTTTTGCGAATGTGAGCGGTGGATGTGAGTGTAAAACATTGTCGTTTTGTGAGTGGAAGATGTAATTTGTTCTGCTTCTACCGCCGAGACTCTTTTGTCTCTGTCTCTACCGCTGGAACTATTCAGCGGTAGATGTGTTTTGTTTTCTTTTTCTTTTTCAACCAACTGTCTTTAATATTTTAATTATTTAATAAATGTCGTTTATACAAATGGTTTTTTCGCTGCAAGTTTTAACGTTTTAAGGGTCAAATCTTGATCGTTGAATAAAATTTTAAAATTTTCTCAAAAAGTTATAGTTCTGTTCAACGTTATGAATAGCGAACCGGGTTCTGAAAACTCGGGGCGTTACAGTTGTATCTATATATTTTGAAATATTCTGGAACTGTATTGAGTTTCCTCTGATTAGTTCATGCATGGGTGGTCTCTGGTTTTAGAGCTATCCATGCAGATTGATTTTCTTAAATTTCTGTCGTGTTTTCTTGATTTGTCCAAAATCATATTTTGAATCGTTTTCTGAAATTTGAAGCTTTCATACTTTCTGTCTTCACGACTTCTGTTTTTATGTAATCCTGTTAAAAGTTGTCAACTTTGTCTTTAAACTTTACATCCACCCACTAGTCCACCGCTGCCACTGTTCACTTTTGTCTTATTCACATCCACCGCTGCCACTGTTCACTTTTGTCTTATTCACATCCACCGCTGCCACTGTTCACTTTTGTCTTATTCACATCCACCGCTGCCACTGTTCACTTTTGTCTTATTCACATCCACCGCTGCCACTGTTCACTTTTGTCTTATTCACATCCACCGCTGCCACTGTTCACTTTTGTCTTATTCACATCCACCGCTGCCACTGTTCACTTTTGTCTTATTCACATCCACCGCTGCCACTGTTCACTTTTGTCTTATTCACATCCACCGCTGCCACTGTTCACTTTTGTCTTATTCACATCCACCGCTGCCACTGTTCACTTTTGTCTTATTCACATCCACCGCTGCCACTGTTCACTTTTGTCTTATTCACATCCACCGCTGCCACTGTTCACTTTTGTCTTATTCACATCCACCGCTGCCACTGTTCACTTTTGTCTTATTCACATCCACCGCTGCCACTGTTCACTTTTGTCTTATTCACATCCACCGCTGCCACTGTTCACTTTTGTCTTATTCACATCCACCGCTGCCACTGTTCACTTTTGTCTTATTCACATCCACCGCTGCCACTGTTCACTTTTGTCTTATTCACATCCACCGCTGCCACTGTTCACTTTTGTCTTATTCACATCCACCGCTGCCACTGTTCACTTTTGTCTTATTCACATCCACCGCTGCCACTGTTCACTTTTGTCTTATTCACATCCACCGCTGCCACTGTTCACTTTTGTCTTATTCACATCCACCGCTGCCACTGTTCACTTTTGTCTTATTCACATCCACCGCTGCCACTGTTCACTTTTGTCTTATTCACATCCACCGCTGCCACTGTTCACTTTTGTCTTATTCACATCCACCGCTGCCACTGTTCACTTTTGTCTTATTCACATCCACCGCTGCCACTGTTCACTTTTGTCTTATTCACATCCACCGCTGCCACTGTTCACTTTTGTCTTATTCACATCCTGTTCACTTCTTCTTATTCACATCCACCGCTGCCACTGGTCACTTTTGTCTTATTCACATCCACCGTTCTCCTTTATTTATTCACATCCACCGTTCTCTTTTGTTTATCTATATCCACCGCTGCCACTGTTCACTTCTGTCTTATTCACATCCACCGCTGCCACTGTTCACTTTTGTCTTATTCACATCCACCGTTCTCTTTTGTTTATTCGCATCCACCGCTGCCACTGTTCACTTTTGTCTTATTCACATCCACCTGTGAATACTAAATTTCTGTTTGTAGTTCATATCCATCGGTGAACAGTAAATTTCTCTTTTGTTTATTTTCACTGCATGTATTTTTATCACGTTTTCTCTGCATAGTCGTCGCCCACCCAGCCTTTTATTTAAATGTTCCAAGTATTCTGATTTTCTTCTGTAATTCATTATGCAGTCCGGTTTAACTATTTTACCGTTTTGTCTTTAAATCCCGAGAAGGTTTTCTCAAACTGTAAAGTTTTAAGGGTTATTTTAAAAGTCCAGTCTGTTTGTTTACAAAAAAAATATAGTCCCCGTTTTGAATGTCCCGGAGTGATGGCTCCTCGGACCCCGATCGGGTCGAGGGCTGTCACATTAAAACTATGAGAAAACTCAGTAAGTGGAAATACGTGCAAGTTACAAAACTTTTACTTTTACCAAATCCTGTTAACAGTTGCATACTGGTTGAAAATCAACCTTCTTTTAAGACTTAGCCATCTCTGGCTTTGTCCTCTTTTACTTTTACTTTTAAGACTTAGCCAGTGGATTCGTCATCTTTTACTTTTACTTTTAACGATTAAGCTCTTGCTATCACATATTTGCCGTCAATTCCCTTTTACTTTTTCATACACATGCAAAGATCCTATTCATTTTATCTTTTAAATATTTCTATGTCGATGCTCTAATATATGTGCTCTGTAGGACCGGAATTGTCTAAGAGAGGGGTGAATTAGACTTTTAATAAAAAATTAATCTAAAAATCAATTAGTGTTACTCTCTTAATTAGTTTAATAGCAAATAAGATAATATCAAAAATAAAGAGAGAGTAAGAGAAATTGAACACCAATACTTTTTACGTGGTTCGGCCAAACTGCCTACGTCCACGCTCCAAGGCTCACCCCTTGAAGATCCTTACCCTTCTCCTCACGAGAAATAACAGATCGGGATTCCGGGCTCCGATCAACTGCCTTTACAATTCTGGATTGAACTTCACGGGCGTCAATCCACTGCCTTATACAGATTTGAGTTTGCAAAATATAAAGTTCAGACTACAATCTCACAAAAGTGAATCTCAAGTTAGGATTGAGAGATGTAGAGAAGAATACAGAGTGTGCAATTAACTTTCGCAGCTAGGGCTCAGAATTCAAATTGGTAAAAGTTGGTCTTCGAACCTTTTCTGCTGCTTATATACTCTGTACTCAATTTCTTCAGAAAATTGAATGCTTCTTTCTTCAAATGTTAAAATGTTACCGTTGGGAAGCATCCGTACTGAAGCAGCTATCCGTTGCTTCTGAAAGTGTTGTTCGTCGTCGCCATTAAAGGTCTGGAGTTAATGCTGAAAACGACGTCACTGTAGCTTCGCGGCTAACTTTGAATTCTGGCGGACATTCACCGGCAGATGCAACATATGAGCAGAGACACGTCATCGGTGAATGCATCTTGAAATGCCATCGGCAGATGTATCCTTGAATTCCATAGGTAGAAGCATCTTTAACTTCTATCGGCAGAAGCATCTTTAAAACTCATCGCCAGAGACAATTCGTAAACTTCATCGGCACATGCAATCTTCAAAGCCATCGGCAGATGTCTCTTTAAAAACGCCATCGGCAGAAGTCTCTTTAAAAACCATCGGCAGATGCACTTTTGAAAATTGTCGTCTAGAGATCGGCATGTGCAAGTTTGAACGACATCGGTATAAGTAGCGTCAAATGCTATCGGCAGATCCATCTTGACACGTCATCGGCAGATATCTTCAAAACAGCTTCGGCAGATGAACATATAAGCATTGACTACGTCATCGGTAGATGTCTTCAGATATCATCGGCAGATGTAGCATATGAGAACTTTGACACGTCATCGGCAGATTTTGACTTCTTGAAAATGTCATCGGCATATACACCTCAACACGTGATGAACCGGCATCGGCAGGAGTAGCTTCAATAGCTATCGGCAGATGCAACATTTCTTTGTCGTGTAGCGATCGGTATATGCAAGCCTGTTTTGCTATTTCATTCTGTATACTCAAAACGATTTATTAGACAACTAAAATACCCTTTCCAAAGGTATTTCCAAATAAACTCATATTTATTATTTTCTTTAAATACACATAATCAAATTGTACATTAATTATATAAATACATAATCAAAAACAAATTATGACTTAAACACTCTATAAGTCAACAATCTCCCCCTTTTTGATTATGACAATATAAATTTAATTAACTTGGATACTCCCCCATAATTCTAGCCACTCCCCCATTGTATATGCATTTTATTCAATTAACCATTCAGAGCAATTCAAAAATCACCGAGTATATCCACAGAATGATATATCCACAGAATATTATCTAGTCAGACTCAATCAGATTTAATCAAATATAGTATTCTCCCCCATTGGCATTATCAAAAACAACCCAATATGCAGCAAGATAGCAGAGAAATAGCCAAAAGTAATGCATTCAACACAAGTCAGCACAAGATCAGAGTATGTTCAGTAAAGAATAATGTAGTCATGAAAAAGGAACAACTAAGAGAGAAAATGTATATGACTAAAAAGCACTATTTGAAGAGATCTAAATGACGATTCCAAAAGGCTCTCTGAACATAAGAGGGCACGTCACGGGGGGGATTGAAAGATGCTTCCACCATAGCTTGAAGAAAGGCAAGATCTCGTGGGAGAGGGGATTGATAGACCACCATTGCCAAACAAGGAGCAGGAGGTGGAGAAGGCTCTCGGGACACTTCCACGGCCAAGCAAGGAGGAGACTCGACAGAAGGACCAGAGCACACATCCATACTTGGTGGAGGAGAAGCTTCCATTGGACAGGCTGGAGGAGAGGAAGATTCAGGAGCTGAGGAGAATGTAGGAAGAGTGAACTGGAGCTCAGCCTCATGAATATCTAGGGACATGAAGCGCACATCTTCCACAACAGCAGGCCTGGAAAGGGGAAGAAGCAAATCTTCATAGCAGGCCTCAGGAACATTGAGACCAGAACTTGATGGTTCAGGTTCAGGCTCAGGTTCAGGTGTCAAGGCGGCAATAGACAATTGGAGTTTCTCAAGTTCCCGGACAACCATGCGCCTATCACCAGCAATCTTTGTAGACAGCAGGCCAAGACCTGTATCCAAAGCAAAGCCCATGGCCTTATGATTCTCATCAATTTTACTTTGGATGGTACTGAGGGCAATGCCAAGGTTGGTAAAAGAGGCTTGCATCTCATTATACTGAGCCTCAGTGAAAGAAAATCTCCTGTGATATGTCAGGGGAGTTGCAGGAGTATTGGAGAGAAGGGGTTGGACTGGCAGAGCGATGGGAGCAGGTTGGACAGGTGATGGAGGGAGCACCTCTTGCTGATCGGGAGATGGATGAGTTGAAGGTTCATGAATCGGAGATGGAGGAGCTGAAAGTTCATGGAGTGGAGAGGTAGGAGCTGAAGGTTCATGGTTTGGAGAGGGAGGTGCTGAAGATGGTAAGGGAAGTGTAGGTGGAGAGGGAGGTGGAGAAACTGGAGATGGTAGAGCTGAAGGTTCATGAATTGGAGATGGAGGAGCTGAAGGTGGTAGAGCTGGAGGACCATGGGTGAGTATTAAAGAAATTGCTCGCATCACCGGAGAGATGGAAGGAAAAATAGGCTGGGAAGGTAGTATGAGAGAAGGTGGAGGTGAAGAAGGTGGTTCTGGAATAGGTAGAGGGACAGATGAGGAAGCAGAGGTGGCCTCTGAAATAGGTGCCATGGAGGAAGGAGCAATCCTACGCCTACGCACTAGAGGAGAAGGTGGGGGGCTTGAATCCTGAGATTGAGAAATAACACGGTCTGGACTTACTGTGCCATCTCCTCCTTCAGCAGTTGATTCATCTGGCAGGACAAGTTTTCTTTTACCACGCCTGACAGGTGCTGCCAAAGAAACCTTTTTCTTAGCCTTATCCCCAGCAGGTTTTCCTTTAACGATACATTTGAATCCCATCCTGGTGAGAGTGGAAGAGGAATAATAATTGGAGGGCAGAAGTCTCACAGGCTCTTCCTCCTCAGGAAGGACAACCTCAAGATGAGCAAATAACCGCATAAGAAGCAAATTATACGGTAAGGATGTAGCCTTAGAGGATACTGCTAAAATCATCCTTCGAACCACAATGTACCCAACGTTGAAGGGTGTCTTGAAATAGAGGGCAAACAGAACAAACAGTTTCATTGAGCTCACCTCGTCATAATGTCCACCCTTGGGAACAATATTGAAATCAATCATATGACGAAAAACTCTGGCCCTCGGGGTCAAATGTCTGCCCTTTAACTGATCAGTGGATGAATTGGGGTCCACAGCAATTTCCCTTAAAAACTGAAGACCATCAGACGTTCCAAAGAAAGGTAACTCAGGGCCTGTCACATACTTGTAGGGGCAATTATCTAAATGAGGAGCTCCCAGAAGAGCATTGATGGAATGAGGGGTAATTTCTATGCATTTGTTATATACATAGCTCTTAATGGAAGAGAAATCAGAAGTAAAGCTAAGATTGACATAAAACATCCGGATAGCTTCCGGGAAATAGAATGATTCGGTTTCAAAAAGTCCTATTAACCCAAGATCCGTCAAGGGTTCTATAATGTCCATCCCAGCTAAATTTTCAGAATCAATACCTTTATTGAGAATTAACGATCTGAACTGGTAATCGTCATGAAACTTTTTCTCGGCAGCTTTAGTGAGAAAGTAGAAAGATGGAAACTCATTCGCCCTTGGAATCTCACGAGGAGGGCGAGCAGAAACCTTAGCCTTTTTCTTGGCCTGAACGGAAATGGCTTGAGACGTAGAACCGGTATGCTCCATTGAAAGACTAGGAATCGAGAAAGAGGGTTGGTAGGGCAGGGGGTTTTTCTCACAGAAAGAGCGCGAAATGAAGCGTCTTCGAGAAGACACAGAGTTTAAATAAAGAAAGGGCATTGCCCGACGCGAGGGAGTCACACGTGTAGAACTGATAAGCATGATGAACCATACGTGTCGGCAGACTAACAATACATCTTCCGATGCTTACAGACAATATGCATCTGCCGATTCCTGCCGATAGAAATGCATCTTCCGATGCTTAGAGAAAAATCAGCATCTACCGATGCTTTCACAACAAGGAATTGCTAACACTTGGGAATTTTCCTAAAAGAGACAGAATCATTTTCTATCAACCCTAATGAGACCTAACCTTATTCTGATATTATTGAATGTCTTCTCATCCAAGGGTTTTGTAAAGATGTCGGCCAATTGATCTACAGAATTAACAAATTCTAAAGAGATATCTCATCTTTGAACATGTTCACGGATGAAATGATACCTTACATCAATATGTTTTGTTCTAGAGTGTTGAATAGGATTTTTAGAAATGTTGATAGCACTGGTGTTATCACACCGAATAGGAATCCTATCAAAGAACAGATTATAGTCCTCCAAAGTCTGTTTCATCCAAAGCATTTGTGCACAACAACTGCCTGCAGCAATATATTCACTCTCAGCAGTTGAGAGTGCAACAGAATTCTGTTTCTTAGAATACCAAGACACTAGAGATTCTCCTAAGAATTGACATGTTCCTGAGGTGCTTTTCCTATCAACTAGACTACCAGCATAGTCAGAATCTGAATATCCTATCAGATCAAAGGAAGTTCCCTTAGGATACCATAAACCTAAGTCATAAGTCCCACTCAAATATTTAAAAATCCTTTTGACAGCAGTTAAGTGAGATTCCTTAGGAGCAGCCTGAAATCTAGCACAAAGACATACACTGAAAAGAATATCTGGCCTACTTGCAGTCAGATATAACAAAGATCCAATCATACCACGAAATTTCTTAATGTCCACACTTATGCCTTTTTCATCTTTATCCAACTTAGTAGTGGTACTCATAGGAGTTTTAGAAGATTTGACAGTTTCTAATCCGAATTTCTTAAGGAGTTCCTTAATGTATTTTTCTTGACAGAAGAAAATTCCATCAGGAGACTGATTAATCTGGAATCCTAAGAAGAACTTTAACTCCCCCATCATACTCATTTCAAACTCACTTTGCATGAGGGAAGAAAACTCATTACACATGTTGACATTGGTTGATCCAAAAATAATGTCATCGACATATATTTGAACCAACAGAATGTCTTTATCCTTTTGCCTGGTAAACAGAGTTGAGTCGGTGTTACCCTTTTTGAAATTCCTTTCCTCAAGGAAATTCCTCAATCTGTCATACCAAGCTCTAGGAGCCTGCTTAAGACTATAAAGAGCTTTCATAAGTCTATACACATGATTCGGTTTAGCAAAGTCTTCAAATCCTAGGGGCTGCTCTACATAAACTTCTTCCTGAATATAACCATTTAAGAAGGCACTCTTTACATCCATTTGAAAGAGTGTGAAGTTTTTGTAGCAAGCATAGGCTAAGAGCATCCTAATGGATTCTAATCTAGCTACAGGTGCAAAGGTTTCCTCAAAATCTATTCCTTCTTCTTGATTATAACCTTTAGCAACTAGCCTAGCCTTATTTCTGACTACGATCCCATTTTCATCCAATTTGTTCTTGTAGACACATTTAGTTCCAATAATGGGATGATCCTTAGGCCTTGGAACAAGTTCCCATACCTTGCTCCTTTCAAATTGATTTAGCTCCTCTTGCATAGCTAAAATCCAGTTTTCATCACTCTCGGCCTCTTCAAACTTCTTAGGTTCTACTTGTGATATAAATGCTACATTGGCACAGAGATTCCTAAGAGAGGATCTAGTCTTAACTCCTAACGAAGGATCACCTAAGACTTCATCTAATGGATGGTCTTTGATGAATTTCCAATCTCTAGGAAGAGCAGGATTTTCATCCTTGACAGAAACTATATCATGAGGAATAGAAGAAGGTTCTAAGGATTTTTCTACTTGTATGGGATCTGTAGGCTTTTCTAGGGAAAGGGAATCCAGTTGTTTTTCCAAGGGATCATCCTCATCCACATTCATTAATGGCTGAGGAGTCTCATCAAAGTTGACATGAACAGATTCCTCTACAACAAGAGTTCTCCTATTGAACACTCTGTATGCTTTACTGGTTAAAGAATATCCTAGAAAAATTCCAAGGTCGGATTTGGAATCGAATTTTCCTAAGTTATCCTTAGTATTAAGAATGAAACATTTGCAACCGAAAGCTCTAAAATACTTAACAGTGAGAGTCTTGCCATTCCAAAGTTCATAGGGAGTTTTCTCTAGGATAGGTCTTATGGAGACCCGATTGAGAACATAGCAGGCTGTTGCAACTGCTTCAGCCCAGAAATACTTAGGAAGGGAATTTTCATTTAGCATAGTCCTAGCTAGCTCCTGGAGAGATCTATTCTTCCTCTCAACAACACCATTTTGCTGAGGAGTCCTAGGTGAAGAGAAATTGTGCTCAATTCCATTTTTGAGGCACAAGAGTTCAAATCTCTCATTTTCAAATTCTCCACCATGATCACTACGAATAGCAACAATGGTGAGTCCCTTTTCATTTTGAACTCTTTTCCTAAAGCTAGAGAAGGTTTCAAAGGTTTCATCCTTAGACTTTAGAAAATATACCTAGGTGAATCTAGAGAAATCATCTACAATAACAAAGGCATAGAATTTGCCGCCTAGGCTTGCTATATTGGAAGGACCGAAGAGGTCCATGTGAAGGAGTTGGAGGGGCTTAGAAGTAGAAACAGAATTTTTTGAAGCAAAAGAACTTTTGATCTGCTTGCCCATTTGACAAGCTTCACAGACTCTATCCTTTTCAAAGGATATCTTAGGGATTCCCCTAACTAAATTCTCCCTAGTGATCTTAGCTAAGGTATCCATTCCTACGTGTCCTAACCTTTTATGCCAAGTCCAGCAGTCATTGACAGAATTCACAGCAAAGCATTTTTCATCAGAAAGCTCAATATTATCTAAATCAATAATATACACATTTTCTTTTCTATATCCTTTAAATAGTATAGAACTAGATGAGCTATCCTTAATTATGCATGAATTTGATTTGAATATCACCTCGTAACCTTTGTCACATAATTGACTTATACTTAGCAGATTGTGTTTCAACCCATCAACTAATAACACATTTTCAATAGTAGGGTTGATAGTGTTACCTATGTTGCCAATCCCAACGATTTTACCCTTTTGGTTTCCACCAAAGGTAACACTTCCTTTCTTTTTGCTGACAGCAGCAAATTTAGTTGAGTCTCCCGTCATATGTCTCGAGCATCCGCTGTCGAGATACCACTGGTTTTTCCCGGGAGAGCAGTCAACCTGCAATTGAGAGTTCAAGCAGTCTTCTTAGGTACCCAAATCTTTTGGGTCCTGGTGTTAGTTTTGGTTCCTTTGGGAACCCACTGTAATTTACTCCCAGTTTTCTTGTTGTTTGAATTTAATGGACATACAAATGATTTATGTCCAACTTCATTGCATGCATGACAGACAGTGGATTTAACAAAAAGCCTTTTATATGTTTTCTTTTTACTAAACCCTTCATACCCTAGACCAGTTTTATCAAACTGCACTCTCTGACTGCTCAATAACATGTTCAGATTTTTACTTCCTTTAGTGAAATTCAGAACAAGTCTATTTAACGTCTCATTTTTCTTTTTAAGAATAGAAACTTCCTTTTCATGCATACTAAGTTCATTGGCCTGCTTTTCTAATAAATCTGTATTATCTCTTTTCAACAAGTTGTATTTTGCTTTTAACATGCTATATTGTTTTACAAAATCATTGAAAGCATCTATTAAATCTCCTTCTTCATTGTCACTCTCACAAGAAGAAAGATTTACCTCATCCTCGTGTGCCATAAAGCACAGATTAGCAACCTCTTCATCTTCCGAGGAGGTATCACTTTCACTATCGTCCCAGGTAGCCTTCATAGCCTTTTTCTTGAATTTCTTGGGACCTTTAGCTTGTGGACAGTCAGCCTTCATGTGGCCTGGCTTTCCACATCCAAAACAGGTAAACTCCTTGTCTTTGGATTGCTTTTCATTCTTGGGAAATCTTTTTCCCTGCAGCTTCTTCCTTTGAAGGAACTTGCTGAATCTCCTAGTGATAAGAGCAATGTCCTCATCCTCTTCTTCTTCTTCATCCTCAGAGACTTCATATTTACTTGAAGAGGCTTTCATAGCAATATCTTTTCTTTTGGAAGTCTCTTTTTCCTTAAGGTCTTCTTTCTCGTTTGACCTCATTGTGATCTCATGAGTCATGAGAGATCCAATGAGCTCTTCAAGCTTTAGAGCTTTAAGATCCTTCGCTTCCTGAATTGCAGTCACCTTTGGCTGCCAGCTTCTTGGAAGACACCTGAGGATCTTCCTGACCTGTTCTTCACTAGAATAAGATTTACCAAGAGCTTTCAAACCATTAGTAATATTAGTGAATCTTGTAAACATGGAAGAGACAGACTCATCTTTGGGCATAGAGAATAATTCATACTCGTGAATGAGCATATTCAGTTTGCTCTCCTTTACTTGATTTGTGCCCTCGTGTGTGACCTCTAATAAGTGCCAAATTTCTTGAGCACTTTCACACCCTTGTACCCTATTAAATTCATCTCTATTTAAGGCACAGTACAAGGTGTTTACTGCCTTAGCATTAAGGCTTAGATTTCTCTTATCGGACTCAGTTAATTCAGACGAGTCCTTAGGGATACTTTTCCCATCAACAGTTTTCATGGCCTTAAAAGGACCATTTTCTATAATACACCAGGTCTCATAGTCTATGGCTTGAATGAATATTTTCATTCTAGACTTCCAATAGACATAGTCACTACCATCAAAGAATGGAGGTCTATTTGTTGCCTGACCTTCTATTTGTGTGTTGTTGATGTTGAATGCCATTTCAGATATAGCAAAATCTCTTAGATAAATAACTTAGACAATATAAACCTTGCTCTGATACCAATTGTAGGACCGGAATTGTCTAAGAGGGGGGTGAATTAGACTTTTAATAAAAAATTAATCTAAAAATCAATTAGTGTTACTCTCTTAATTAGTTTAATAGCAAATAAGATAATATCAAAAATAAAGAGAGAGTAAGAGAAATTGAACACCAATACTTTTTACGTGGTTCGGCCAAACTGCCTACGTCCACGCTCCAAGGCTCACCCCTTGAAGATCCTTACCCTTCTCCTCACGAGAAATAACAGATCGGGATTCCGGGCTCCGATCAACTGCCTTTACAATTCTGGATTGAACTTCACGGGCGTCAATCCACTGCCTTATACAGATTTGAGTTTGCAAAATATAAAGTTCAGACTACAATCTCACAAAAGTGAATCTCAAGTTAGGATTGAGAGATGTAGAGAAGAATACAGAGTGTGCAATTAACTTTCGCAGCTAGGGCTCAGAATTCAAATTGGCAAAAGTTGGTCTTCGAACCTTTTCTGCTGCTTATATACTCTGTACTCAATTTCTTCAGAAAATTGAATGCTTCTTTCTTCAAATGTTAAAATGTTACCGTTGGGAAGCATCCGTACTGAAGCAGCTATCCGTTGCTTCTGAAAGTGTTGTTCGTCGTCGCCATTAAAGGTCTGGAGTTAATGCTGAAAACGACGTCACTGTAGCTTCGCGGCTAACTTTGAATTCTGGCGGACATTCACCGGCAGATGCAACATATGAGCAGAGACACGTCATCGGTGAATGCATCTTGAAATGCCATCGGCAGATGTATCCTTGAATTCCATAGGTAGAAGCATCTTCAACTTCTATCGGCAGAAGCATCTTTAAAACTCATCGCCAGAGACAATTCGTAAACTTCATCGGCACATGCAATCTTCAAAGCCATCGGCAGATGTCTCTTTAAAAACGCCATCGGCAGAAGTCTCTTTAAAAACAATCGGCAGATGCACTTTTGAAAATTGTCGTCTAGAGATCGGCATGTGCAAGTTTGAACGACATCGGTATAAGTAGCGTCAAATGCTATCGGCAGATCCATCTTGACACGTCATCGGCAGATATCTTCAAAACAGCTTCGGCAGATGAACATATAAGCATTGACTACGTCATCGGTAGATGTCTTCAGATATCATCGGCAGATGTAGCATATGAGAACTTTGACACATCATCGGCAGATTTTGACTTCTTGAAAATGTCATCGGCATATACACCTCAACACGTGATGAACCGGCATCGGCAGGAGTAGCTTCAATAGCTATCGGCAGATGCAACATTTCTTTGTCGTGTAGCGATCGGTATATGCAAGCCTGTTTTGCTATTTCATTCTGTATACTCAAAACGATTTATTAGACAACTAAAATACCCTTTCCAAGGGTATTTCCAAATAAACTCATATTTATTATTTTCTTTAAATACACATAATCAAATTGTACATTAATTATATAAATATATAATCAAAAACAAATTATGACTTAAACACTCTATAAGTCAACATGCTCAACCATCGAAAACGTGTGAGAAACTAAAACAATAATAAAGAAAGTAATATCTATCATGTGATGTAGGGCCATAGCCAAAACATTGTATTTATACTTACTTGGATTCCGAGCAATTTGTGTTTATCGGGATATTTCAAAAATTATAAAATAATATCCTGCTCAATTAAAATCTTTGATATTAAAATCCTACTAAATAAATCCAATTTCAAAGTAAATTGAGCAGAATTTTCTTACGTTGTTTTATCAGATCGGATCGGTTGGATCGATTTGGATTGAATCGGACGGTTCCAAAATCTTTCCTGCCTAATTCGAATACCAATATTAAAATCCCACTTAAATTATTTCAACTTTAGAAGAATTTGGACAGAAATTTCTTACTGGATAAATCTTCGATCGATTCGGGTCAAATTCGGTTCGGGTTCAGTTCGAGTCAGGTGAAGCTAGTTTGGTTCAGGTTGGTTTGGTTCACTGCTGGTCTGGTTCGGGTCGGTTTGTCTTAAGTGAACCGGTTCAGTTTTTCCTTAAAACTGAACCACTGCTTCTTCCTCGCGTATTTCTACAGAGAGTGAGAGGAAGAATCAGAGAGAGAGGGAGTAACAGAGAGAGAGGGAGAGAGATCGGGGAAGAGAGTGACAGAGAGCATCAGAGAGGGAGACTTACTCCGATGGGTCATTGACGGAGGCCAAGAGGGATTCGTCGGAGCTTTCAGCCGAGGAGTTCCTTCTCGTCGGAGGAGATTCGCCGCGCCAGAGACCGAGGTAAGTTCTTCTTCTTCCTTTTGAAGAACTCGAGAGGGAGAGCTGTGGGTGATGGTGTGAGTTTCTTCCTCCACCGAAGGCCTCAATTTATAGGGGAGGTTCACCCCGCGCCTCCCATGAAATCTGATTCTGTTCGAATTTTCCGACTGCCACAGCTCAGCGCTGGATTTTCAGAGGGTGGGTGAATCTGAACACTTCCCTTGAAGGGTCCAGATTCATTCTGGATTTCAGGTTTCATGACCCAAATCGGGTTGTTGCTGAGAATCAGCAATCCGAATCATAAATCAGATTTTTTTAGCTGAGTACTTGTTGAGAGATAATTTAGGAGATTGAATTTATTGTCCAAAAATTAGGGTTAAATTGGAAAATTGAAAATCTTTGATTAAATTGATTTGAGAAAAATTTGATATGTTACGTTAAGATCCAGCATTAGGTTTCTGCCACAAAACTAGAAACGAGTTCTAGTTTGGAAAAATGGCAGCAGAACTAGCTATCAGTATGGATTGAGGAGAAAAAGAAGAGAGCTGATGAATACTTCCATCGCTACTTTACGCACAGGGAGAAGCATTGTCCCATTAGGGGGAAATAGGACGGAGAGAGAGAGAGAGCGTTACAGAAGCCAGACCGGCGGATATCGACCATTCCAGTTGTACAGTATATACGTACTTTAATTATAGTTCAAAATCAAATAAACACAAACACTTCAATTAAACACAAATTATGGACCATTCCATGACATTGTCCAGAGTATATTTTAATGTACGTGACAAATCAGCTATCTTCTAAATTCTTCCACTTTTACTATAAATTTTATAATTTTTATTCTTGTATTAGTAACATTTAAATTTATCACTTTTACTTGTATGAATTAGAAGAATTGACTTAGTTAATAGGATCAGTTATAGGCATTTATGTAAACAGGCCAGAAGTAAATGGAATTAAAGCCCTACAAAGGGTGGTCCTGGAGGTGACTGAAACCAGATAACTCTCTAATGTTTGATTTAAATAAACAAAAAGGGTCATACAATTAACAAGTGCAACTTGTTCATGTGAAAGTATACCACATGACTTGTCCCTAACAAAGAGATAGGTAGATTAAATTGTATAATTGTTACTCATCCCAAGTCATCTTATAGACAAAGTAACTACACTAATCATATACTAACTACTTTAATATGGTTGTCTAGTGTTAGCATCAAATAAATCTAAAAAAAAAAAAGAAGAATTAACACCTAGATTTACATAATCTATGTGAGAAAAAAAACCACAAACAAAAAAGAAAAATTCAACAGGGGATAACGAATTTGAGAAGAACTTGTGGCAGGTTTTCAAACCAGCGAAAAATAGAATTATGTCACCAAACTCTACCAAGAAAGTAGAATCTTTGTACTAATATACAGACAGGATTAGAGGCCTGATCCATCCAAATCTCAAGGAAGATAAATTCGCACATTACATCTTTTCTCTAACTAAATTGTTGAAATGTTAAATATTCTGTCTTTTGTCCAATGAAATTTACATATAGCACCACCAACCACTATATTCCTAGTCATCAACAGAGAGCTTTATTCCAGTAGTTCAATCTGAATATCTTATGGAGGCAGGAAAATTATAAAAGCACATACATAACATGAAAAACAGCAATGGTCCAACAAAAATATAGCTGTAGAAATTGAGAAAACAGTATTAAATCCAAGTCAGTAAGGAAAACCTTTGTGCATACGTAAGATTTGACATGGAGAAATTACTACAACATCAAACTTCAGGTATTCTGAAATTGGATGTGCAAAAAGTGCTATAACGAACCAAAATTTAATTTCAATTTTTTCTTAATTTGAAAATCTTAAAAAAATTTCTCAAATTAATTTATAAATTACGTTAAATTAGATCGTAATAAAATTCTAATTTTTTTAATTCAAAATCATTGAAAATAACAAAGGTCATTTAATAAAACTTTGCAATTAATATCAATAAATATTTAGAAAATTAAATGCTAAAAAAATATTAAATAAAATTTCATTCATAAATTTTTTAAAAACAATAGCAGACTTAATAAAAATCTAACAGTTGATGCAATAAATTATTCAAACTTATAAAAAAAATTTAAATACAATTAAATATAAAAATATCTTTTTAAAAAGATATCAAACATAACTTTAAATTTTTATTCAAAACCGACGACTACATCCTTCTCTGTATACTCGTCAGTCTCTAGAAGATTCTCGATCACAGCTAGAGATGTTAAACGAGCGAGTTGAGCTGAGAAAGACCCGGCTCATTGAGCCTGCCGAGCCAAACGAGCCGAGCCTAACGAGCCTGTCGAGCCTAACGAGCCGATCTTAAAAAATTTCCAACCCAAGTTGGTTCGCGAGCCACGAGCCTAACAAACCGAGCCGAGCTGGCCCAACGAGTGTAACGAGCCGAGCTTAACAAGCCGAGCTTACAATTACATAAATAAACATTTCAAATTGTATAACTAAAATATATCATAAAATATAGCAAAGTGACAAGGCAAGCTATAATCACCAAAATTTAAAATAAATGTCCTCAAATTCAATGTATAAAATAAACTAAAAATGTAGATGAAAAATAACATAACTCATGACTGGTCGGGCTCATCATTGTCCATATCCTCACCCTCTTGTGCAGGGCGATATGGCTTCAATAGGTGCTCCGAGAAGATAGGTAAACTTGGGTTCGCTGGATTCGAATTGTCATAATGAGCATTTAATGCTCTCACATATCGTGCAAAAAAGTTTGTCTGCTCTACCGAATGATTTTTTATATGCGTCAACCAATGTTCGATGCGAGTGTGATCTCGTGATAACTGTCTTTGCTGATCGAAAATATTTTCCAGCCTTTGTCTTACATCCTGTTCAAAGCTGGTTTGTTGAGCAGTCAGATTGGCAAATATTTGGCTTTGTTGGATTGTAAGATTTTCTAACATCTGCTCCACATTGTTAGTTGAGTAAGAGCGAGGTGGCACGGCAGATGATGAAGAGGCGTCTTGATCGGGAGGCATTTGGTTTTCGTATTGTTGCTTTCGACGAGTCTCGACGCGCTCTCTTTTTGTCTCCGTTATGCTACATTGTGCAAACATCATAGTACCATCTTTGCGCCGGATACGAGGCAAGGGAATTAATTGAGAAGGAATTTCAACATCAGCACCATGCTCAATGAATCTCAATCCATTGTTTCTAACTTCGCCGTACAGCCACTTAGGTATTCTTGAAATATTTGAGGTGACATAAAGCTTTGGCTGGATCCAAGGCTCGTCAGTTGAGCTCCTAGGGACATTCTCTGCCACGCATAGGTGTGTGATGAGGATGGGGTAGATATGGTCAACAGTGATCGAACCCTTACGATATGCACTGATATTATTATGGATAATTCGCCCGACATTTATGGAGCGACCAGTGAGAATGCAATAGAGAAGTACCGCCCGCTCTTTGGTAAGCTCAGAATTCTGTGACGTCGGCATCAAGTTTCCCCTGATAAACAAGCACCAAGCTTGAGCGTAGCAGTTGAGACAACTTAGTGTCAAATGTAATGGTTGAGCTCGGTTGACGATTGAGTAAACCCACTGTGGACCTCGGTGTCCCATCTCTTGTATGATCATCTCATAATCTGGTCTCTCTTCCATCATATGGTATGATAATCATCTTCATATAAGTTCTCCAAACCAAGCTTAGCATTAATGATCTCGGCAGAGAAGTCGAAGATCTTATTGCGAACTTCAATCGTACTATCTGAATTGGATACCCTCAGATTTGCATAGAATTCACAAACGATACTTACGTTTGCATCACCACCTAATACAACAAGAGTCTCCCATTTTCGTTGCCTAAGCATGACTAAAATATCTCCATCATACCGATCAAGTTGAAATTGGATTTTGCATATAATAGGTTTCTTTTTTGTCATGAAATCCACGAAATATTTCATTGCCTCAAAGTTTACGAACGAGTGATCGATTTGAGAGCTTGAGCTTGAAGAACTTTTGAAACGTTTTGGCGGCATTTTCTTAACCTGTGAGTTACACATAAGACAAGATACTAAACACCCAAATAAACAAGATATTTGTGTACAATAACTTCCAACACACAAAATATAAAGAGAATTATCAATTTTTGAAACTTAGAATTCTCGTAGACATTTCATCGAACAAGTGGTGTGCACAATTATAAAACTTCATTCACAATTAATTTTGTATCCCAAACCAACCTCATCAATTCAAAATCAACCCAAATTCCACAAACACAAAGTAATACAAAGTAATCGAATAATATTCAATTAAATCATCAAATTGTGGAAGAAATATAATCTGGTCGGATGGCTGAGCCTTAGTGAGCTAGATTTGCGGAGGTCAAAATTGCAGTGCGGATTGTGATACTGCGATTGACAATTTGACGGGAGTTGCTGCCAAGGGAGATTTGGCAGTTTTCATCGTTGAGTTTAGTTGTTGGTAGGTTTCAGAGTTGAGAGGGTTAGGGGCGATTGATCAGGACTTGGGGAGGTTGCTCTCTGCTGCTGACCTAAACTAAAGAGAAAATTCAATTTTATACGTGATCGGCTATCACTCTGATCAATCGCCCCACTTGGGGCGAGTGATCAGCCATCACTCTGTTTTAATCAGAGCAACAGCGAATCACTCGCCCCACTTGAGCGACTGATCGGCTATCACTTTTTCGACATTTATTTAAAAAAACAAATTTCTAAAAAAATATAATCTTCATTATAAATTTATAAATTTTGACATTTGCATCACTACAAACTAAATACATCCCAACTAGGTTGACACCCATCTAATTGTCAATCATGTGCAAAATGTCAAAAAAAATTACAAAATGAACAAATTAGAAAAGGCTAATCATCTTGAACGTCCAAATTTTGAAATTCTTAAAGTATTTCGTCCTCTCGTTGTTGGTTTCTCGTAACATCGTCATTCCAATCCTTCATGCAAATGAGTGCCTCCACGAGATCGGGTGCAAGTCATCCTCGGCGATCATCGTACACACTTCCACCTGCACTAAAAGCAGACTTCGATGCTACAGTTGAGGCCGGAGGTGTTAGTAGATCACGTGCCATTATAGACAAAATAGGATATGTGGTGGAAAACATTTTCCACCAATTTAAAATATCAAAATTTTATTCTCGAGAAAATTGATATCGAGTGTCAAAATAAATTTCTAGTTCATTTCGCATAGAACTAGAATATGCATCCATATCTAATTGATTCCAAATATCATGAATACCAAATTGTGAACCTACAATATTTCCACCACCACTACTTGAACTAGCATGTGAAGAAACACGACTAACATTCAAATATTTAGATTCATAAGAAGAATATAAACTAGTAATTCCATGAGTTCTTTGATCTATAGAAAATAAAGGAGTTTGAACATTATTAGAATTTTTATTAACAATGAGACATACTCCTCTTAACTTATATCTAGGGGCCATTATACATGCATAAAAAAAAATAAGAGAGATGTCAAGTCATATTTTTTAAATTTTGTTGCTATTTTATTAAATATATCTTTAAATTCATCTATATGTTGATATTGTGCAAAATTACCCGTTAAGTTTATAAAAATTGGAAGAACAAAATGAGAAGTCAGATAATAAATTCCCGAACATTCATTTGTAGCCTCATAAAATGGTTTAAAAAATCAAGAAATATATTAGTTACGTCGTAACTAGATTTATCAAGATTAATACTTTGAGTTTTCTCACTAATAAAAGTACAAATAACTTGCCAATATGGCATAACATTTTCCAACATTAAATAAGTAAAATTCCACCTATTATCTACATCGATTTTTAATTTTCATGGTTTAAGTTGAGCAGCTTTACAAAAATCTCTATATTCTTGTTGCCTCGAATTAGATCCAATTATATAAGAAATTACGGATCTAATTGATTCAATATGAGGTGAAATATATGTCATATCATCTTTAACAACTAAATTTAAAATATGACAAACACATCTCATATGAAAAATTGAATCATGAGTAGTATGTAATTGAAAATAATTTTTAAAATGAGAAATAGCAGCATAGTTGGTACTAGCATTATCAAGTGTTATGCTAAATATTCTATCTCTAATGGAATATTCTTGCAATATCGAAACAATATATTTATAAATTGTAATACCAGTGTGGGGATATTCACAATTATGAAATCCTAAAATTCTTTTATTTAATTACCAAGAGTCATTTATAAAATGAGAAGTTACAATTACATAGCCTATAGAATTTGAAATAGACATTGAAGGAGTATTTGAAAAAAATAAAATTAGTTCATTTTTCATATCATTAAACATTTTAATAATATCATTTATAGTTGTACTTCTAGGAACACGTTTAAAATTAGGAATAGCATATTCTTTCATAAAATTTTCAAATTCAACACTATCCATAAACGCTAGAGGCAATTCACATTGTGCTATAAGTTTTGCTATTTCTTCTCTCATTTTATTTTGTGAATACATAAAAGTGCCACTACCACTAGCACTTAATAATTTTTATGTAGGATCTCTAACTTGCTCGTTTGAGTGACACTTTTTATAATGCCTATTTAGTGAGGTAGTTGAACTACCTGAAACATATGCATAATTTTTAATACAATATTTACATTGAGCTCTAGATTCTACTTTTCCACCAATTTTAATATCTTTCATTACAAAATGTTTCCATACCTCAGACGTTTTATTTCTTTTTTTTTAGGTGATGAAGTGGATGTGGATGCTTGTGCAGATGATTGTCCTATTGAAAATGCAGGACTTATTTCCCTAATTTCTTCAATATCATCATCAAAATCAATATTATAATCACGTGGATCCATAATTAAAAATAATGTCAAATAAAAAAATGATACCACACAACCAATTTCCAACAAGAGCTTATACGTGGTGGTGTGAATTGATCACTCACTTATATGAAACCTATTAAAAAAAATTAATGTAAAAAATTTTGTTAATATAACTATTAAATATAAATAAAAATGATGTAAATATATGTAAAAAAAACTAAATTTTCCTTTGTTGAATGAATTAGAGCACCAGAATGGATTGAGAGCAGATTACAGAGAGAGCAAGCAATCAAAGGAGGCAATCAAAGGAGTAAATGAATTGAATTGAGAGATTGAGAGAGATTGAGGTGAAAAAAAATGAAGGGAGGATGAAGAATTTATAGAAAAAATGGAGTGAAGGGGGAGAGAGGCCGAAAGTCTTTCTGATGGGAGCAACGGTCTCATTTGTGATCAGAGCAACGTTCACAAGACCGTTGGTGAGAATCTCAGCGACTCAGCTAGAGCAACGGTCTTGTTACCGTTGTATTGTTACCGTTGCATTGTTATTGTTGCATTGTTGCGTTGCCTTCTATTTTTTTGTTTTTAGAATTTGAGTAATTAGTAAATGACAGAAAGAAGCGATCGATCGCCTCTCATTTGGCGATCGATCGGCTCTGTTTTTAAAATAGAAAACTATTTTCAATTTTCATTGATGTTTTGTAAAACTATTTTCGTAGATGTAAATTGTAATGTTTTATATTTATGGGAATTGGTAGAAGGCTAGAAGCATTGCCGATCGATCACATTTGTTGTTCCTTCTGCGATCGATTGGCTCTTGCTTGCTCAATGCTCAGCAGAGGCAGTGCCGATCGATCGCCGAACGTGGGCGATCAATCGGCTTTCCTACTGCAGCTGCAGTCTGTATGCCAAGATCTAGTTGATATTGATAGCAAAAGCATTGCCAATCGATCGGCGCTCATAGGCGATCGATCGAATATACCTCTGTGAAATGAAATCACAGACGCAGAACTCCGAAGCCGACCGAGTCACCGAACTAAGGGCAGACGCAGACGGTAGAACTCCGAAGCCGAAGATCTGAAGATGGTCGTACTCATCGTCGTCGGTAGATGTCGATGGAAGACGAAGACGACTGTCCATGTATGCTGTCGAGGCATCAAAGAGGGCCCTGAGCTTGGCGCCAGAGAGGGCCCTGACCTGGGCATCGTCGGGCGTCGGAGAGGCCGAGAGGGCTCAGGGCCCCGGCGCTCGGCCAAAGCTGGGCTTGACGAGCCAGCGAGCGAGCGAGCTCGTCAAGCTCGATCATCGACGGGCTCGTAAGCGGGATGGTCGAGCTCGGCTCGGCCCGCCTGTGTGACCCGAGCCAAACCCGCTCGTTACTGTAGCGTCCGCCGGTTTAACATCTCTAATCACAGCTAGTTATTCCTCAAATAAAAACTCACCTACATCACAAAATTAAAAACTATGAGAAAACTCAGTAAGCGAAAATATGTGCAAGTGTCAACATTTACTTCTTTCCGAATCTTGTCTTATCAGTTACATTCTGGTTAGAACTTGTTGCAACCTTCAGTCAAATATCTCATCTAGTTAGATCTTGTTCCAACCTTCGTTCAAATGTCACATACTAGTTAGAACTTGTTCCAAGTTTCGATCAAGCACATCATCTCATTATCATTCAGGTTTTTGCTGCAACGACCCCTAATCCGTACTCGCATTTTCGAGAAAAATTTAAAATTTCTTTCATATTAAAAACAACGTTGATTAAAACATTTAAACCCCTTGTGACGGAAGACTCGTTATGAAATACGCTTAAATAAAATATGCTTAAATAAAATATTAAGCTTTAAAACAATAAAAGGCAGAACTGGTCGACACCTGTAAACTTCGGTTGACACCTTCATTGGTTCTACATAAACCGGTTGACACTTGTAGACATCGGTCGACACTTTATTTTTCTCTGTTTTCGACTTTACACACTACCAGTTGACACCCGAAGGCATCGGTCGACACTTTATTTTTCTCTGTTTTCGACTTTACACACTACCGGTCGACACTTGTCTACGCAGTTGACACTTCATTCGTCTCGGGTTGCAACATCTTAGCAACCCGGTCGACACTTCAGAAAAACGGTCGACACCCTACATGGCTTAACACCCCTAAGGGTCGACACCCACACACTCGGGTCAACACCTCCAACTAATTATGCACTAATCGGTCGACACCTCAGCATATCGGTCGACACTTTCGACCATTTTGACACTGACTGGTCGACACCCGTGTACTTTGGTCGACACTTCCTTCACTAATTGCTATAAATTTGTTAGTAAAAGTTTCACCGTTTTGACAGAAAATGGACAGCATAACACTTAAAATCATAGAACCCGAAAACCTACATTTTAAACTAATTTTTCCCAAATAACTCTGAAACATGTTCATACATTAAAACGGTTCAAAATTACACAATTCATCTATCCTATCAAAAATCATAATGCCAATTCATCTAAATCGTTTCAAAGCATAAAAATACTCCCTCAGACTTTGCTTCAAATAACTGCCGCTCCCCGAGTTAAATCGCCCTAACAAAACAACCAGATCATCGCACGGGAGTACTCCTCCAACCACGCTAGTCCTGGACATGCTCTTGGACCTCACCTGCTAAATGTTCGTCACCTACATCACAGAACTCAACTATTAGCCTAACGCTAAGCAGGTAATGCAATAAGGAATAAAAACACTTCACATCCTATCTCATGCAGTTTTCTACTATCTCGTTTCGTTCTCGTCTTCGTTTTATTCATCCATTCTCTTTCTTTATATGTCTTAGATTTCCCTCCGGCTCAGGTCCCACCCGGGATTTGCGGGGTTTTAACACAGCACGTCCCCTCTGGCCCAAGTCCCACCCAGGATTCGCGGAGTAATGAACATTGTGGAACCCTCCGGCCCAAGTCCCACCCGGGATTCGCCAAGTTTTAACCTAATACACGTCACCCTCCGGCCCAAGTCCCACTCGAGATTCGCAGAGCACTGGGTGTTCCTCCTCACGGACATCACATCACCCTCCGTCCCGAGTCCTACCCAGAATTCGTGGAGCATACATCATCTCTTAATTACATGTCTTTTATCGTCTCATTTGTCATCGTTTACATCTTACCATGCCACTTATAAACTGTGAAAATTCAATTTTCGTCTAACGATCCTACGTTTCAAAACCATGATGCATACCAAAAGTAAACACACCACAAGCATACGCAATAACATACAATGCATGCACACAAGCCACAACCATACAATCCTAACGATCTGTGATGTAGGCCCGAAGACAAAACGCAAGCATACATTACTTATCTGGCCTCCTTAGCTAACCTCATACTTGTACGCTAAGTTGCGAAATCATTTGAACCTAAAAACCATAACGCAATCCATCAATTTAATCCTCCTCAAGAATTCACTCATTAAGTTTCTAAAGAAAACTAAAAATCTCCCAAAAACCACTAAACCCGAAATTCCACCGTTTTTTGCCAAACTTCTAACTCACGTAATATCACGTAATATCCAGGTAAGTGAAATATCACGTTTTTGGACGATTCAAGGCTCTATAGACTCCTTAGGATGTCTACTTTCTAAAAGGTCGAGACCGTTTTACCATAACACAAATGGCTCAGTCAATTTTCACAAAAACCATAACTGCCCAAAAATTCCAGAATTCTCGGTTTTCCTCTCTACTTCAAACCACTCATCCATGCTATCTTCTAATCATCCTAAAACATCCCAACAAATGAAAATTTCATAAATCCCCCCATCATTTTCATGCACCTCTAACCCACACACAAAAACCCTAACCTAAACTCTCCCAAAACTCAGTTTAATCCACTCCAAAACTCTTCCTTCAACCTAGAACTAAAAACTCATAAGGAAATAGATAGAAATTTACCTTAGAATAAAGAGTGGAAGAAAAATCGGAGGAGAGGGAGAATTGCAGAAATCGTGGGAGGGAGGGAGGGAGGGTTTGTGCGTGGAAGAAGAAGAAGAAAAAAAAAATAGAGTTTTTCCCCTTTTTAAAATGCACTAAAATCAAATGTCCATTTCACCCTTCATTCACTCTTACTCTTTCACTCTCCTCTATTTAATCTATCAAATCTCATTCATTTGAATTTTCCATTCCAATTAGGGGTGGGCAGGACCAGACCGTGGACCGGGAATCGGACCGGACCGGCAGGTTCGGTCCATACACAATGGATCGCGGTCCAATCCACAGTCCAAAGCATCAGGAACCGAGGACCTTCGGTCCAATCCTCGGTCCAGCGCCTGAAATCCCAAAGAACCGGGACCGGACCGACGATGACACATCACCCCTTTAGCTTTATCCTTTTAGATGATTTTTTTTTAAAGGGGAAAAAGCTTCATTTTGGTTGCCCTAAATCACGATTTCCCTGTCCCTCAGCTGAAGCTCCTGAAGCTCCTTCTCCCACGAAAGCTTGCCTTTTTAATGTTTGAAGATCTAAAGGTAAGAAAGTTCTAGTAAAAATTTATGCATTATGTTGAGGTTTTGTTGGATTTTTTTTAAAGATTGATAAACTCTAAAATGGATGCACGAATCTGAGTTTTCTCTTCTCCATTCTTTGACTATTCGATGATTTAATTGGATTAGGATGGTTGTTTATGGATTACAATGGAAGAAAACACCAATTTGGTTGAGAATAGTCAAAGTTTGGTGAATTACTGGGCATTCTGGTTTTGGGTGTTTTGGGTTAAATCCATGATGTCTTTTTGATAAATTGATTTTTCTATGTTAATTATCTACGACTGACCAATTTTTTTCTGAGGGTTGTGAAAAAAAATTTAGCTGAAACGGCACCATTTTTTTTATCTCAGATTTAACTCAAAATATGTTGTACTAGTTAGTAAACTAGGTCCTCACAGTGGCCCTCCTTAGCTTCACATGAAGAACAGTCGGATTATAGTACATGTAGTAATTCAAGGGTTGTTTCATTTTAGCACTTATATAATTGAATGCGTGAAACTGCAGAGGCTCAAACAGATTAAACCCAATTAGCAGATAATAAATTCAACCCTAAACAAGTCGCTCTGTCTTATCTCCATAGATATTATATTTCAGGAAAGGTAGTACATTGGATTTGGAAGTTTGAACGTCCTTTTGGCACTTGGAAGACTCTCACAGTTGCTGAATTGATACCCAACAATGCCCGTAATATTATAACAGCTTTCTCACATCCGCCTTGTATTTCCTGCACTGCTTTCACTTCATCGCCACAACCCACCCCTGTATCAAATCACCAAACATAGCCTTCAGATTACATATTTTACCAAACAGCTGCGGTTCATTTTCTCACCCCTGTTCCATATAAAAAATACAAACTAACAATACTAAAACCACCATTAATGCAGGTTTGGAGCAAGCATTGTTACCCGAAATTATGTTTCTTGTAGTAAGGCAGAGTGGATAAGAGTGTATCGTGGATTGCTCTTACCAAGTTGACTCGGTACTTGAGTCGACGTCATGTACTTGCCTATATAGCCTACACAATCTTCAGGCACAACCCCCAGAATTTTTCTCGGATATACTTCCACTTGAAGCATGTTTCTATTGTCATTCTTTATTTCTTAACCGATTATGCTTCCATGTAAAGTCTAATGTTAATCGGTAGGTTAAACAAGATGTTTACTGAAATAACAGTTTGTTAATCACTTTTAATCGGTAAGTTCAATTTTTGTTAATGCTTATTAGAAAATTGGAAAGTTTAGTTGATAAAATTTGAAATTTCAGTAAAAAAAAAAAAAAAAAAAAAAAAAAAAAAAAAAAAAACAAATGAAAATGAAAATGGCGCGGGTCCAGAACCGGGACAAAACTTGGACCGGACCGGAATTTCAGGTGCGGTCCAAGTTCGGTCCCGGTCCTGGTCCCGGACCGGACCGGTCCAGGTTCCGGATGAAAATCCCGAAACTGTTTGGGCCGGTTCGGTCCGGGTTCGAGACCGGACCGAACCGGCCCGTGCCCACCCCTAATTCCAATATCACCGTACATTTACAATAATTGAGTTGATAGATTTTCCGGGTGCTATATTTGCTATCATGTACTTTCCATCAATTTCATTGTTTTCATACACATACAAATGTCCTATTAATTTTATCTTTTAAACAATTATATTACAATTGTCTAAACATGCGTGTTCAAATATCAGAAATATAAAATAAAACTGTAATAAAATAATATAGATTTTGTGATGTAGGGTCATAGACATTGAAAAACGATATATACTTAATTTGGAGATAAAATCTTAATACATAGGTACACAAAATATACTAAATTCCAATCTCTTTTTGAGTAAAAAATAATACAACCTTAAATTACACTATTAAATCCAATGCAATAAAAAACTTGGAATCAATCTCGAGAATCATGAATGGGAAATTGTTAAAAAATTTAATCACCATCCATACTAGGAGACCGGAAAGATGACGATACAGAATTTACTGCTCGTAAATTTGGAGTGAAATCTGCAATAATTTAACTTCTCGAAGACAAATTACAGGTGGATGTTCTTCAAGTAGGAGATAAAACTGTTCTACATCCATCCCAATCTACTCATAATTCACATACCAACAATCAAGAAATACTCCAGACAATGAAATACTCAACCAAACCAGGAGACTTCGTGCTGCACAGAAGTTTAAAACTCGCCAGGATATGTCTGCTCCACTAGTTGCAGAAGAACAAGGAGCCTGTATAAAAGTCAAATGTCATTTTTCCTACACTAGAGGAATTTTGTATTGATAGGGCAGTAATCATATTCTTTATGAGGTAGGGTAATGCAAAATAAATTTTATAATGTCACGTACGGATGTAAAATTTGACCTCAGACAACAAAAATATAAACTGAACTAGATTATTGATAATAACTTTTGTTCGCATTCATTCTTTTTTCTTCATTTTCTCTTCTACTCGATTCATCTCATCTATCAGATTATTGAAATTAACTGTGTTCTATCCGATTTATGAACTAAAAAAATAGTTGAAAACGAAGACTCATCCATCACCTGGAACATCAAAATGAGGTTAAGTGAACCAGCAAAAACTCTAATAATAAATAACTAGATGCATAATTGGCTATCGCAGATCTCACCTCCAGAGATAATTAACAGTTATATCAAAACTGCGTTGACCTTTCCACTGTGATTCGTTCGTAACTTTTTCTCAAGTTTCACTCCTAGTTCAAAATCATGGCCTAACATGTGACCATAATCCCCAAACAAACCCCATCTGGAAAAAAAAATTACTTAAATTACTAATCAAAATCTCATTTTTCAAATTCTATTGTGGGATAATCATTTTTGCCGCAGAATTCACCCTGACATCATCCATAATTTTGAGTTTGCAATGAGAAGTGAGTTGGAGATCAATTTGAACATGCTGGATTTGTTGTTTAAACAGGTAAATGTATGTGAGATATACATAACTTACCACTCCGAATGAAGCCAAGAAAATTCAGAGTCATATCCAATCCTGTTGTTGTAGTTTAAGTGGCAAAACTCAGACTGAGTTTGGTCTCGAAAGAGCTTCACATCGGTATAGAAAAGGTCTCGCTTGGTCACGTGGATGTTCTTCATACATAGCTGGTGGATTAACTGCAGGATTCGAACGGTAACGGTGGATTTACGGACTGTAGAGATATTGGCGAAAGGACGCTGAGAGTTTTAACTTTTAAAACAATGCGATCGAGCTCCGGAACGTATAGCTGGTTAGCCGATGAACGGGAGGGGAAGTCGAAGGAGAAGCCATTCCCTGAGAGAATGGAGCGAGCAATTTTGAGGATCACTGATTCTATGGAGGATTGAACAGATGAGAGAGAAAGGTCGGCGACTTCGCGGCAGGTGGAGGAAAGGCCGAGGTCTTGTAGGGTTACGGATTTGGAAGTAGAGGATTCAGCGTTTGTGGAAGCAGAGTATTGGATTTTACGAGCTCTTTGAGAATGTCGAGAAAGCGTCGGATTTGAGACTTGTTTTGAACGGAAGTCTGGCCTCTTCGCCGGAGTCCGGATTAGTACGACGGCGCTTCTTCTTGTCGGCCACTGGAAGCGGAAGAGCAGACGGAGAGTTGGCTCGAGCTCTGCTCGAGCGGGAGAGTCGGGAAACGAAGTTAGAGCCTCCTCCATTTAGTAGATTTGCCCAATTAAAATATGCCACCAGAGCTCATGCGCAGCTACGCTTATCAGCTCTATTTCTCATATTATGCTAATTATTTGATATCATGCTAATTAATTAATATAATTAATAATTTATTTTAATTATTTATAAATTTCTTATTAATGGTACAAATTAAAATGAGTTCTACATAAAATAAAAAATATAAAAAATTAGAAAAAAAATAAGAAAACAAGTGTAGCATTAACAATCCGAGATTAGCTAAAAACAAAAAGCTTTTGAAGAAAATGATGAGGGCTTTGAAGATGAGATCAATTTATTCCTTGCACATTATTGCGACAACATGCTATATAAAGGCAAAGAACGAGCCAAGTGTGAAGATCTAGCTCAAACCAATAGGATGGATAATCTTACATTGTTTTGGAGAGTGACAAATATATAGTTTATTAATAGAGTTCTTGCCTCTACCTAGTACAACCTTTTTTAGCTAACACTAAAAACAAAATCGTGCGGGTGTCGCCAAAAATATATAATTTTGTATTATGAGGATTGAAGACGTTACAAATGGTATCATAGCTAAATTTCAACCAGAAATGTGGCCGACGAATACATCAAGTCTCTAAAAAGAAGAAATTGTGACAATATGACATGTGAATGCAAAGACGAGTCAAATGTAAATGTCAATCTCAAATCGTTTTAGACAGCGAGAAATGCATTGTTTGTTTATAAGTAGAGTTTTTCTTTTTACCTATAAAAATCGATTTTTGACTAACCCCAATAACAAAATCGTGCCAGTGTTGGCCCAAGCGAATACTTTTGAGCTAGTCAACGGTTCCACACTTTCAAGAATAGCAAGTAATGGTTTGATTCACAATTTTGAGAGTCAATTTTAAAAACTGAACTACGTGGTAAAAATTCCTACCAGAAGCCAGTTAAAACCTTACCAAAAATTCCAAAAAACTGGCCCTTACTCGAAAATGGCCTCAAACTTGACCTAAAAAAAAAAAAAAAAAAAAAAAAAAAAAAAAAAAAAATCAAATCCGATCTAAACGCAACAAAAAATATAATAAATTCTAAAAAATATATATTTTTTTTTTTTTGAAAAACATTGGAACCAAACCATAAATTTGGGAGTCGTGGGCCATGGTTCTGATAACGCCCAGGAAGCCTGTGACACGTTCCCAAGGTAATCCACATAACTTCATTAATCTTTATGCTAATGATTGTTCTATTCTTGCAGGTGGAGGCCCATTGAATTGCTCAAAGTGGAATACGTATGAAGCAATGTTTGAAGACTTATCGTGGGAGCCCAAATCTCAAGACATGGACCCGCCCAAGCACTTGCTCACTTGGGAGACCAAAGGAGGTGGACTTAAGGCTAAAAGGAGAATTTGCCATTGTACTTTGGCAAACTTTTTCTAGTGTTTTATTGCTTTAGCATGCATTAGATGGTGTGGTTAAGGTTAGATTGAATGGATAAATTAGATGGTGGTAAGGGTGGAAATCACCAAGCCCATGAAAGCATCAAAGAAGTCCGAACCATTTGTAGGTGAAGGAGGCGCGCCACTTGAAGAAAGAAGGGTCGATCCACTTAAAGATGAAGTCTGAGCCCATGAAGGAGGATAGCACGCATTCAACCCTTTTAATTTTGAATTAGGACAACTCATGACATCCCTAGATGGCTGAAGACAACTAACCAAGAAATGACTCCATCTCCACGGCCCAAAGGTAAGTGTAGCGTTCCATGTACGGTCAAGATCAAATCAGAGGTATTTTCCCCAAATTTGTAATGATCCCCCCCAAACCACCCTAGGCTTACATAGCATCGTGATTAGTGTTTGTTCATTCAGTTTTGAGATATCAATATATACCGGTCAGTTCTCTTAAGGGTCAAGAGTCGCGGCTCAAGGTAAGTCCTTGGTTGATAATCAATCAAAGTGGAGTGTGTCTCCAAAATTGTTCTCCAAGTCCATTGTTGCTTGGAGACTCTTATCATTACCTTCTCTTCATCTTTCTAAGACCTTAGAAAAGATAGAAAAGGTGACCATACCAGCCTAATGTCGTTGTGATCTTCTTAGGAAGGGTTACATTTTCCGAAGGGTGCCTTAGTTGCCCTTCGGGTCGGTTACAAGATTCTCTGTTTATTTTCTTTAATTCTCGATATTTTCGTGAGTAGTTTGCAGGGATTTGTCCTGCACTCATAGTACATCATTGTTGACTCAAATAGTGTTTAAATCTAACGATGTTTTTGATGATGTATTTTAAGAAGTGTAAATGGATTAAGTTAAATATTTGAGATTACTGAACTATGTTGATGAGATTAATATGTTGATTAATAAATTAAATATTTATCTCATTATATATTTATCTAGTGGAAATGCCCTCTTAAAAGGGTATTTTAGTTGTTTAACAAATCTGTTTAAGTGTTCAGGGTGTGATAGCAAAACAGGGCTGAAACTGATAAAGTTCATATCCACCGAAGTAGAAGAGAAGACTTCTACCGCTAGCTAAACGACAAAAAAATACATCTACCGCTAGCTAAACGACAAAAGAATACTTCTACCGCTGAACGATATCTTTCAAAGACTTCTACCGCTGAACGATATCTTCCGAAGACTTCTACCAAAGACTTCCACCGCTGGCACTTCAAAGGCAACATCTACCAGTAAATAGTATCTTCCGCCAGATTTTAAAAAGACCGCGAAGCGATAACGATACTCGACCAGAGCCTTAACTCCAGACCATAAATGGCGACGAACGAAAGCGACTTCAGAACGCAACGGCTAGCTGTCTATGTACGGATGCTTCTCCAACGGTAATAAATTTCCATATTCAGATAAGGAGCATTCAACAATTAGAGCCGATAATAGACAGAGTATAAAAGAGGAGAAAGAAGCTCGGAAGAAGCACTTTTTGTAGAAATTCTCTCTGAACCCTAATACGCAAAAAACTTAGTGATACTCTGTTATTCTTCCTACACCTCTCATCAACTTAACTGGAGATTTGATATTTGTGAGAGTGTAGTCTGTGCTGTAAATCTTTATCCATTCTGTTAAAGTGTAAAGGCAGTGGGTTGTCACCTGTGAAGAGCAATCCTGAGTTGTAAAAGGCAGTAGATCGACGTCCAAGAAGTTTGATCTTGTTTTCTCGTGAGGAGAAGAAAAAAATCTTCAAGGGGGAGCCTTGGAGCATGGACGTAGGCAAGTTTGGCCAAACCACGTTAAAAACTACGGTGTCAAATTTCTCTCTATCTTTTACCTTGTTTTTTGCCTGTGTGTTTGCTGTTAAATTAGTAATTGCATACAAGAGAGAAAATGTTTAGATTAAGAAAATAATTTTAATAAGTCTAATTCACCCCCCCTCTTAGATAATACAATCCTACAATTGGTATCAGAGCAAGGTTAAAAATTGTCTAAGGTGTGCTTTTGAAAATATTGTTATATTCTTAAAATGGCATTCAACACAAACTCTACACAAGTAGAAGGCCAGTCTACCACTAGACCTCCGTTCTTTGATGATAATGATTATGTTTACTGGAAATCTAGGATGAGAATATTTGTTCAAGCTATGGACTATGAATTATGGAATATTATAGAAAATGGTCCATACATAGCTGTTAAAACAGAGAATGGTGTTAGGATTCCCAAAGTATCACACGAACTAACTGATTCAGACAAAAAGAACTTGAGCCTAAATGAAAAGGCAATAAATACCTTATATTGTGCTCTAAACAGGGATGAATTTAATAGAGTACAAGGTTGTGATAGTGCCAAATAAATATGACACTTATTAGAGATTACACATGAGGGATCAAACCAGGTTAAGGAGAGTAAACTAAGTATGTTAGTACACGAGTATGAACTGTTTACCATGTTAAAGGATGAATCAATTAGTTCTATGTTTACTCGTTTCACTAATATTACTAATGGTTTAAAAGGACTTGGTAAGATTTACTCCAGCGAAGAACAGGTTAGGAAAATTCTGAGATGCCTACCAAGAGCCTGGCAACCGAAGGTGACTGCAATACAAGAGGCTAGGGATCTCAAAGTTCTCAAACTGGAAAACTTCATTGGCTCTCTAATGACTCATAAGATAACCATAAGAGCCAATGAAAAGGAAGATCTCAAAGAGAAAGAGATCATCAAAAAGAAGGACATTGCCCTCAAAGATTCCTCAAGCAAGCAGGAAGAATCAGACCGGGAAGATGATGATGAGGATTTAGCTCTCATCACTAGGAGATTCAGCAAATTCCTTCAACGGAAGCGGATGCAAGGAAAAAGATTTCCAAAGGGTGAGAAATCTCAAAGAGAAAAGGAAATCACATGTTTTGAGTGTGGTAAGCCTGGTCACATGAAGGCAGACTGTCCACAAGCTAAAGAAAGGTCCCAAGAAGTTCAAAAAGAGAGCTATGAAGGTGTAACACCCGACTTTATTTAAAAAAAAAAATCAAATGACTAATCAATCAATTACGTGCATTTCGTGGTTGAGTTTGAGTGAAAGATTATTAGGTTAAAGAGTGAGTAAGTAAGGGTAACATGGTAATTAGAGATTTTAGTGGATAACCTATTTAATGAAGAATTTCTTGAAGTAGCCGCCACTATCCACTCTCACTCTCACTCTCGGGTTTTAGCTCAAGTCACCAGAGCTCTCCCAGCGATTTCCCTCCAATCCCATTCGCAGATCTAGGTAAGTTTCAACCTCGATTTCTACTGATTTAGTATCTAAGGATAATTGAGTGGAGGATTATAGTTGTGTATTTCGTGTTTTATTCTGAATGGGAGTGGTTTCGGGTTTAGCACAGAACCAGGAATGCCTAGCGATTAGAACTCCCAACTATCCCTTGAGTTTCTTTGAATGCTATAGAATGAGGTGTAGTAAGGACTGGCTTAATATTCTGTTTATGTTCTAGGTGAGAAAGATTCCGAAGAAGCTCCTAACCGAGCACCCGCCAAGAATCCAGGTAAGTAGAATTTGTTTGTGCCTTCGGGCCTACATCACAAAACAGTAGGGTTCATGTATGTTTGTATGTTTAATTCCAGTTGTCATGCATCATGTTTTGAAAGACTACGAAAATGTATTTTCATGGTAAGTGTGAGCAGGATGATCAGAACAACTGTTAAGGGGGATTAATCCGCCCCTTAACTGAGAACAGAGGATTGAGGTTTTGGGAAAAGTGATCCACTTCCCAATCCTACAGGGGGATCAGACCAGTTAACTGTTAAGGGAATTAATCCGCCCCTTAATTGAGATCAGAGGATGTATGCTTTGGGGGACGACTGATCCACTCTCCATCGTACAGAGGGATCAACATCGTACAGAGGGATCAACAGAGCATCGTATGAATACAACAGAGGGAGAAATTAGAACCAGCATGTCTAGGAGATTTATGTTTCAGTAATTCATTTCATTCATTGCTTTACTTGCTTAGCATTAGGCTAATAGATGAGTTTTGTGATGTAGGTGAAGAAGTTCTGAAGGTATGTTTACCGACCAACATGACGACTAGGCTGGTTGGAGGAGCATTTTCAGGCATCGGTTTGGTTATCTGTTGAGAGCGGTTTAATTCATGGCGTGCAGGTGTTGAGTTGAGAGTGACTAGTTCAGTATAGATGTTTTTCTGAAAATTTTATGACAGTAGTGGTTTCAAAGTTTGAATACATTCTTAAGAATCTTCTGATATTGGTATTCTTTTGGACTTCATCGGCAGATGAAGTTATGTTGACTTCATCGGCAGATGAAGTTATGTTGACTTCATCGGCAGATGAAGTTATGTTGACTTCATCGGCAGATGAAGTTATGTTGACTTCATCGGCAGATGAAGTTATGTTGACTTCATCGGCAGATGAAGTTATGTTGACTTCATCGGCAGATGAAGTTATGTTGACTTCATCGGCAGATGAAGTTATGTTGACTTCATCGGCAGATGAAGTTATGTTGACTTCATCGGCAGATGAAGTTATGTTGACTTCATCGGCAGATGAAGTTATGTTGACTTCATCGGCAGATGAAGTTATGTTGACTTCATCGGCAGATGAAGTTATGTTGACTTCATCGGCAGATGAAGTTATGTTGACTTCATCGGCAGATGAAGTTATGTTGACTTCATCGGCAGATGAAGTTATGTTGACTTCATCGGCAGATGAAGTTATGTTGACTTCATCGGCAGATGAAGTTATGTTGACTTCATCGGCAGATGAAGTTATGTTGACTTCATCGGCAGATGAAGTTATGTTGACTTCATCGGCAGATGAAGTTATGTTGACTTCATCGGCAGATGAAGTTATGTTGACTTCATCGGCAGATGAAGTTATGTTGACTTCATCGGCAGATGAAGTTATGTTGACTTCATCGGCAGATGAAGTTATGTTGACTTCATCGGCAGATGAAGTTATGTTGACTTCATCGGCAGATGAAGTTATGTTGACTTCATCGGCAGATGAAGTTATGTTGACTTCATCGGCAGATGAAGTTATGTTGACTTCATCGGCAGATGAAGTTATGTTGACTTCATCGGCAGATGAAGTTATGTTGACTTCATCGGCAGATGAAGTTATGTTGACTTCATCGGCAGATGAAGTTATGTTGACTTCATCGGCAGATGAAGTTATGTTGACTTCATCGGCAGATGAAGTTATGTTGACTTCATCGGCAGATGAAGTTATGTTGACTTCATCGGCAGATGAAGTTATGTTGACTTCATCGGCAGATGAAGTTATGTTGACTTCATCGGCAGATGAAGTTATGTTGACTTCATCGGCAGATGAAGTTATGTTGACTTCATCGGCAGATGAAGTTATGTTGACTTCATCGGCAGATGAAGTTATGTTGACTTCATCGGCAGATGAAGTTATGTTGACTTCATCGGCAGATGAAGTTATGTTGACTTCATCGGCAGATGAAGTTATGTTGACTTCATCGGCAGATGAAGTTATGTTGACTTCATCGGCAGATGAAGTTATGTTGACTTCATCGGCAGATGAAGTTATGTTGACTTCATCGGCAGATGAAGTTATGTTGACTTCATCGGCAGATGAAGTTATGTTGACTTCATCGGCAGATGAAGTTATGTTGACTTCATCGGCAGATGAAGTTATGTTGACTTCATCGGCAGATGAAGTTATGTTGACTTCATCGGCAGATGAAGTTATGTTGACTTCATCGGCAGATGAAGTTATGTTGACTTCATCGGCAGATGAAGTTATGTTGACTTCATCGGCAGATGAAGTTATGTTGACTTCATCGGCAGATGAAGTTATGTTGACTTCATCGGCAGATGAAGTTATGTTGACTTCATCGGCAGATGAAGTTATGTTGACTTCATCGGCAGATGAAGTTATGTTGACTTCATCGGCAGATGAAGTTATGTTGACTTCATCGGCAGATGAAGTTATGTTGACTTCATCGGCAGATGAAGTTATGTTGACTTCATCGGCAGATGAAGTTATGTTGACTTCATCGGCAGATGAAGTTATGTTGACTTCATCGGCAGATGAAGTTATGTTGACTTCATCGGCAGATGAAGTTATGTTGACTTCATCGGCAGATGAAGTTATGTTGACTTCATCGGCAGATGAAGTTATGTTGACTTCATCGGCAGATGAAGTTATGTTGACTTCATCGGCAGATGAAGTTATGTTGACTTCATCGGCAGATGAAGTTATGTTGACTTCATCGGCAGATGAAGTTATGTTGACTTCATCGCAGATGAAGTTATGTTGACTTCATCGGCAGATGAAGTTATGTTGACTACATCGGCAGATGGTGTTGCGTCGACGTCATCGGCATATGGTATCGCGTTGTTTGTGCACGTCATCGGTAGAAGCCTTTTGTTTTCATTTTCTGCTTCTTCCGTTGGCTTTGCTCATCGGCAGATACGTTAGACTTCCGCGATTTTTCCTAGTATTCCACAGTTTTAAACTTTAAATTCCAAACTGCCGATTACCTCTTAACATTTCAAACCATGATTTATAGTTTTGTTTTACTACATTGTTATTTAGAATTATTTCCGCTGCAAGTTTTAAATATTTTGAAATTTTAGAAAAAGTAAAATTTTGGCTGTCGAGTGAAATTTTTAATTTAGCATCAAGACGTCATGGTTCGGTTCAGCGTTATGAGTAGCAAACCGGGTTCAGATAACTCGGGGCGTTACAAACACCCGGTTCCATTGAACCAATTTACTAATAGTGTACGTTTTATGGAATGATATTGGGAAAAACTAGTGATTAGGTTAATGAGTGACTAGATAAGGGCAAAATTATAAATTTGGGGATTTAATAGTGGATAACCTATTTAAGGGACGAGGAATTTGTGATTAATGCACAGTAGCCGCCACTATTTTCTATTCTTCCTTTCGGCTCTCAGCTCGGCAGAGTGTTCTAGGAGATTCTCCCTCCGATTTCTCTGATTTTTCTCCAAACTAGGTGAGTTCTACTTCGATTTCCTACTACATTGTAACTATTGATGGTAGAGAGGAATATAGAGGTGAGTTTTGTGAATGCTGTGAGTGAGAGCTGAGTTCGAGCTTTTGTGATGAATCGGAAATGCTTGAGGAACAGAACTTCCAACTAGTTTCCTTAGATCACTGGAAAAGTTTAGAATGAAGTTTAGTAAAGACCTAACTAATACTCTGTTTACGGTTTTAGGTTTGAGCAAAACCCGAAGTAGGTTGCAACCAAGCTTTTTCGGGAGACCAGGTAAGTGGAGTATGTGCGTGCCTTCGGGCCTACATCACAAAACAATAGGTTTATGCATGTGCAAATGTTTTCAGTATGTCATGCATTATTTTTTTGAAAGAATACGAAAATGAATTTACATGTAATGGTATGGTAAGGCATGAACAGATTTGTAACAGACCAACTGTTAAGGGAACTAATCCGCCTCTTAATCGAGAAGAGGATGTATGACTTTGGAAAAATTGATCAACTTCTCAATAGAATAAAAGGATCAGATCAGCTATTAAGGGAACTAATCCGTCCCTTAATCGAGAAAAGAATGTATGACTTTGGGAAAATTGATTCGCTTCCCAATGGAACCGAGGGATCAGATCAGAGAAAGAACGTATATGCAACTGAGATGTGAAAGTAGAAACTACATGACTAGGATTTATGTTTCAGCATATCATTTCATTATTGCTTTACTTATTTAGCATTAGGCTAATAGATGAGTTTTATGATGTAGGTGAAGAAGCTTCAGAAGGTGTGTTCTCTGAGCTTGTTGAGGACTAGGCTGGTTGGAGGAGAACCTTCATGCATCGACTTGGCCAACTGATGGGGCGGTTTAACTAGTGGCAATAGGTGTAAAAATTTAGTGAACAATGGTTCAGTTTAACTGTGCTGATAATTTTAATGATGGTAGTAGTTTTAGTATTTCTGTTACATCTTGGGATTTTCTGATAGTGATACATTGATGGTTTGACTAGTGGCATATTGAGAGGAATTTTTATGGATGAAGGTTTAGTTAACTGTGGGATTAGAATTCTGACAGTAGTGATAACTATAAATGTTTTGATATGCTTTTGAAATGATTTTGAAGATAAAACTTGGTAGATTTTGATGGGAGTTATTTCTGGATCCTGAGTAAGTTGTGGTTTTAAGTTGTTTAGAGTGTAAATGGTTAAGTTGATGAAGTCGTTCGGCAGATGTCGAATGGCAAAAATCGTTCAGAAGATGTTGTCAATGGTTTCTATCGGTAGATGTTGTCTATCGGTAGAAGTTGTCTATCGGTAGATGTTGCCTATCGGTAGATGTTGTCTATCGGTAGATGTTGCCTATCGGTTGATGTGTCATACCGTTGACCATCGGTAGCTGTTGTCTATCGGTAGATGTTGTCTATCAGTAGATATTGTCAATTGGTAAATGTTAATCTGTTGAAGGTGAAAGTTACTGTTGATCGGTAGATGTGGGTGTTACTGTTTAGCAGAAGAAGTAGTCTCTTCCTACTTCTACCGCTGAGACTATTTTGTCTCTACTTCTACTGCTGACACTGTTCAGCGAAAGATGTGTTCAAATTTATGACGTTTAAAATATTCAACACCTTTTATCCTCGGTTCTTTTGACTGATTATTCCGCTATCTTAATTATTACATAAACATTGTTTTAGTGTTTTGTTTTAACCCTGTTTTATACAAATGATTTTTCCGCTGCAAGTTTTTTTTACGTTTCAAATAACGTCGATTTTGATTGTCGAGTGAAGTTTTCAAATTTTTCCTAGAATTTTAGTGCTGTTCGGTATTATGATTAGAGAACCGGGTTTGATAAATTCGGGTCGTCACAGAAGGCGACTTGGGACGATAGTGAGAGTGACACCTCCTCAGAAGATGAGGAAGTAGCCAATCTATACTTCATGGCCAAGGAGGATGAGGTTAGTCACTCTTCTAGTGATAGTGATGATGATGAAGGTAACTTAATTGACGCCTTCAATGATTTAGTCAAACAGTACAGCATGCTTAAGTCTAAGTACAACCTGTTGAAAAAGGAAAATATGGAATTAATTAAAAATCATGCTAAAGTGACTAGTTCACAGGAAATGAAAACTAAAGATCTCATAAGTAAAAATGAGAATCTGAATAATATTGTTTTGAAATTCACTAACGGTAGTAAAAATTTAAATATATTTTTAGGTAGTCAGAGGGTAACTTTTAATAAAGCAGGCCTAGGATATGAAAAGTGTAATAAAAAGAAAACATATAAAAACTTCTTTGTTAAATCATTTGCATGTCATGCTTGTAATGAGATAGGACATAAATCATATGAATGTCCTCTAAAATTTGATAAGAAATCAAGTGGTAGATTACAGTGGGTTCCTAAAAGAACCAAAACTAACACTAGGACCCAAAAGATTTGGGTACCTAAGAAGAACACCTGATTTCTATTTTGCAAGTTGTTTGCTCTCCTGGGAAGAATCAATGGTATCTCGACAGTGGATGCTCGAGGCATATGATGGGAGACTCAACCAAGTTTGCTGTTGTCAACAAGAAGAAAGAAAATGTTACTTTTGGTGGAAACCAAAAGAATAAGATTGTTGGCATCGGTAACATAGATAACTGCTCTAACCCCATCATTGAAAATGTTTTATTAGTGGAAGGGTTAAAGCACAATCTGTTAAGCATCAGTCAGCTATGTGATAAGGGATATAAAGTATCATTTAAATCAAATTCATGCATAATTAAAGATAGCTCATCTAGTACTATTCTATTTAAAGGCTATAGAAAAGAGAATGTGTATATTATTGACCTAGATGATATTGAATTTTCTGATGAAAAATGTTTTGCTGTGAATTCCTCTGGTGATAGTTGGACTTGGCATAGGAGACTAGGACATGTAGGGATAGATACCTTAGCGAAGATTACTAAGAATAATTTAGTTAGAGAAATTCCCAAGATATCCTTTGAGAAGGATAAGCTCTGTGAAGCTTGTCAAATGGGCAAGCAGATCAAAAGTTCCTTTGCATCGAAGAATGCAATCTCTTCTTCTAAGCCTCTTCAACTTCTTCACATGGATCTCTTCGGTCCTTCTAATGTAGCCAGTCTAGGAGGAAAATTCTATGTCTATGTCATTGTTGATGACTTCTCTAGATTCACTTGTGTATACTTTCTGAAGTCAAAGGATGAGACCTTTGATACCTTTTCTAGCTTTAGGAAAAGAGTTCAAAATGAGAAGGAGCTCACCATTGTTGCTATTCGTAGTGATCATGGTGGAGAATTTAAAAATGAGAAATTTGAACTCTTGTGTCTCAAATATGAAATTGAGCACAATTTCTCCTCCCCTAGAACCCCTCAGCAAAATGGTGTTGTTGAGAGGAAGAATAGGTCTCTCCAAGAGCTAGCTCGGACTATGCTCAATAATAATTCCCTTCCAAAGTATTTCTGGGCTGAAATTGTTTCAACAGCTTGTTATGTGCTTAATCGGGTCTCTATAAGACCAATTCTTGAGAAAACACCTTATGAGCTCTGGAATAGAAAAACTCCCTCAGTCAAATACTTTAGAGTCTTTTGTTGCAAGTGTTTTATTCTTAACACTAAGGATAACTTAGGAAAATTCGATTCCAAATCTGATCTTGGAATTTTTCTTGGTTATTCTCTTTCCAGTAAAACATATAGGGTGTTCAACAAAAGAACTCTCGTTGTTGAAGAATCTGTGCATGTCAATTTTGATGAATCTCCTCAACTCATAATCAATGTGGATGAGGATGATACTTTAGAAAAGCATCTAGATTCCCTTTCCTTAGATAAGCCTACAGATACCCTTCAAGGAGAAAAATCCCTAGAACATTCTTCAAGTTCTCTAGATATTGTTCCTGTCAAGGATGAAGATTCAGCTCTGCCTAGAGATTGGAAGTATGTGAAAAATCATCCTTTAGATGAAGTTTTAGGTGACCCTTCCTTAGGAGTGAAGACTAGATCCTCTCTTAAGAATCTCTGTGCCAATGTGGCATTCATTTCCCAAATAGAGCCTAAGAAATTTGAAGAAGCCGAATTGGATGAAAATTGGATAGTTGCAATGCAAGATGAGCTAAACCAATTTGAGAGGAACAATGTTTGAGAACTTGTTCCAAAACCAGACAACCATCCTATTATCAGAACCAAGTGGGTTTATAAGAACAAGATGGATGAAAATGGGATAGTAGTCAGGAACAAAGCTAGATTAGTTGCCAAAGGTTATAACCAAGAAGAAGGAATTGATTTTGAGGAAACTTTTGCACCCGTAGCTAGATTAGAATCTATTAGGATGCTCTTAGCATATGCTTGCTACAAAAACTTCACATTCTTTCAAATGGATGTAAAGAGTGCATTTTTAAATGGTTATATCATGGAAGAAGTTTATGTAGAGCAGCCCTTAGGATTTGAAGACTATGCGAAACCTGACCATGTATAGAAACTTAGGAAAGTCCTCTATGGACTTAAACAAGCTCCTAGAGCTTGGTACGATAGGTTGAAGAATTTCGTTGAGGAAAAGAAGTTCAAAAAGGATAACACCGATTCAACTCTATTTACCATGCAAAAGGACAAAAATATTCTGTTAGTTCAAATCTATGTCGATGACATTATTTTTGGGTCAACTAATGTCTCTCTGTGTGATGAATTTTCTTCCCTAATGCAAAGTGAGTTTGAAATGAGTATGATAGAGGAGCCAAAATTCTTCCTAGGATTTCAGATCAGTCAAACTCCTGATGACATTTTTTTCTGTCAAGAAAAATACATTAAGGAGCTCCTAAAGAAATTTGGTTTAGAATCTGTTAAGTCCTCTAGAACTTCCATGAGTACCACTACCAAATTGGACAAAGATGAAAATGGAACAAGTGTGAATATTAAAAAGTATCGTGGTATGATTGGATCTCTATTATATCTGACAGCTAGTAGGCCAGATATTCTCTTTAGTGTCTGTTTTAGTGCTAGGTTCCAAGCTGCCCCTAAGGAATCCCACTTAAATGCAGTCAAGAGAATATTCAAATATTTGAGTGGAATTCATGATCTAGGATTGTGATATCCTAAAGGTATTTCCTTCGACTTAGTAGGATATTCTGACTCAGACTATGCAGGAAGTCTAGTTGATAGAAAAAGCACTAGTAGAACATGTTAATTCTTAGGAGAATCTCTAGTGTCATGGTACTCTAAGAAACAAAATTCTGTAGCACTTTCAACTGCTGAGAGTGAATATATTGCTGCTGGTAGTTGTCGTGCTTAAATGCTTTGGATGAAACAAACTCTAGAAGATTACAATCTTTTCTATGATAGGATTCCTATTCGGTGTGACAACACCAGTGCCATAAACATTTCAAAAAATCCCATCCAGCATTCTAGAACAAAGCACATCGAGGTTAGGTATCACTTCATCAGAGATCACGTTCAAAGAGGTGATATTTCCTTAGAATTTGTCAATTCTGTTGATCAATTAGCTGATATATTTACAAAACCTTTGGATGAGAAAACCTTCTGTAATATTAGAATAAGGTTATAGCTCATGAAATGTGAGAAAAATTAAGGTTCTTTCCCCCCCCCCCTGTTCAAGACTTTCAATGATATAAGAATTCGTCTGGGTTTATTTAGAATTGAAAGTTTTAGAAAAACCTAAGTTTTAAGTGTTTTCATCAACCACTCTTTCCTTTAGCTTCGGAAGATGTACTTCATCCACTATGCATCGGATGATTTGCATCATCCGCTCTCCGTCGGAAGATGTACATCATCCACTGTGCATCGGAAGATATGTGCATCTATCGGGTGACATGTGTCATCAATCGGGCGATATCCGATTTTCAAGTATATATTCGTTTAGTCGGGCGAAACCCTAAGGCTTTCAAACTTATTCAAGATGCTTCATCTTTTTGCGCCCTCTCAAAAGCTCCTGCCCTATTCGACTGTTCCCTCTCCACAGTCATTTCCATCAAAGAATGGAGGTCTAGTAATAGACTGACCTTCTACGTGTGTTGTGTTAGTTATGAATGCCATTCTAGATATATCACAAAATATTTCAAAAATCCAACTTAGACAATGTTAAACCTTGCTCTGATACCAATTGAAGGATCGTTATTGTCTAAGAGGGGGGGTGAATTAGACTTTTTAAAATCTATTTCTTGATCTAGTCAGAAACTTAATATTTTTCTCTCTTAGTAAACTTTTGCTAAGTGTACAGCAAACAAACAAGTAAGTTAAGGGACAGAGAAAAACAACACCAGATTTTTTTACGTGGTTCGGCCAAAACCTGCCTACGTCAACGCTTCAAGGTTCTCCCCTTGAAGTTTCTTTCCTCTTCCTCAGAGAAAACCAAATCAAACTTTCCGGACGTCGATCTACTGCCTTTACACTTTGATTGAACTTCGCGGGCGTCAATCACAGCCTTTACACTTTTCAGATTTGAATAGTTTGAGCACAAAGTCTACACTCTCTCAAAAACGAATCTCAAGTTTAAGAGTAGAGAGATGTAGAAGAAAATACAGAGTAGTGCGAAAATATTAGCTCGTAAGGATTCGAAGATTAATTTGAGCAAAAAGTTATTTTTCTCCCGAGCTTCTTTTTCTCCTTTTATACTCTGTCTGAAAAATGACTTCAATCTATGAAGGCTTCACATCTGAATATGGAAATAGCCGTTGGAGAGGCATCCGTACATCGTGAGCTAAGACTTTGGCGCTAAGACTTTGGACGTTTGTGTCTTTCCTTTGATCGTGGACAATTGCATCTATTTGCTTGCGTGGACAACTGCGTCTTTAACAGTCGTAGATGACTGTGTTTGTCTTTGATCATGGACGAGTGTCACTGTTGCTTCGTGGTAGATGTAATACTTTGTTACACTGGCGGAATTTAGCGATGGACGTTGCCTTTGAAGTGTCAGCGGTGGATATTGAACTTTGTCGTCTTGCTAACGGTAGAAGTTTTAGGAAGACTCTGCCAGCGGCAGATGTAGACTTTGATTGTGGACGACAGCGTTTCCTTCGAATGTGGACGAATGTATCTTTCCTTTGAACGTGGACGACTGTGTTTCCTTCGAGCGTGGACGACTGTGTTTGACTTGATGGTGGGCGAATGATTCTGACTTAAAAAGCCACCTGACTTTCACGTGGCACTTTGGACAATTGATTTCTTTTATACTATTCTGTCTCAGCCGTGGACGATTGTTTTGAGACTTCAAACTTTCGCGTGGACAACTGATTCTAACTGAAGTCACCTAACCTTCACGTGACACTTTAACATACGTGTGGACAATTGTGAAAGGCTTGACTATGGACTATTAATTTCAGACTAAAAACACTTAACCAAAAAAACGTCAAAAACATAAAATACCCTTTTCAAAGGACATTTCCAGATAAATGTACTTATCACAATAAACCAACTTTATCGAATTAATTACAAGTTCACTTCACCAAATTCAGGTTAATCATAATCATCCAGATTAAAACTTAATCATCAAAAATATAGTTACTTAAAACACATTTAAGCTAACAATCTCCCCCTTTTTTATGATGACAAATAAATATTATGATTAACTAGTTTTTCACCCGTAATACTATCAAAATGATAAATAACTTCTCTAACTCCCCCATACTCTATGCATGCATGCAAAATAAATCAATCTACTCCCCCATACTCTATGCATACAACCAGAATAAATCTCAATCTCCAGAATAATTATTCAACTGCATATATCATATTACCTATCTCCTCCTTTGACATTATCAAAAACAAGCAGTAAAAACAGGGAACTACATAGTATTTGTAACTATGGAGAAAATTTTAACTATTGAATTGTATAATTGTTCACAAAACAAAAACAAGAAAATTGTCTGCTTTAATCTAAATCCATAATTTGCTTCCACAACACTTGGATAATTGAAGAATGCACTACATAGTCCGGATAGTCCTGAGGAACTATGAGTGGTGCAGTTTTGGGAGTGGGAGCAGAAGGAGCAGGAGCATAAGGCTGAAATGGACCTCTATACACCACCAAGTCCATACAAGGTGCTGGCTCGGAGGAAGACTCGGGAACAGGAGAAGCAAAAGGATTAGAGAATTTCAGTTTAGCCTCTTGAAGATCCAAGGGCATTAAGCGAGCATCGTCAACAACCTCAGGTCTTATGATCGGAGGGAAGAGGTCTTCAGAACAAGCCACTGGGAAACACATAGGGCTATGCTGTTCTGATATAAGGGCTTGGATGTTAGACCTCACAGACCGAAGGTCCCTGCTGAAAGAGTCTTCAAGTCTATCCATCCTGGAAGACACTCGATCTTGAACTAAATCAAGATCCTTGCTTAAGGCCATTTTGGGTTGATTGAGCAATTCTTTATTTTCAGTCTCAAGATGTTCAAGTTTGGACATGACAAGTGCCTCAAAATGTGTACGGTTGGTGTTATATTGGGTTTGGAAAGATTCAAGTCCAGTCCCTATGCTGGCAATGCTTGCCTGGAGCTCATCCTGGATATCTTTAGAAATAGGATTCCTCACTTGTGACGTCGAAGGACGTGTGGAGGGAGGAGGAATACGAGCAGGCAGAGGAGGGGAGCTGAGCTGGAGAAGGAGCGGGAATTGGAGTGATGAAAGGAGGTGTGCAGGTTGCAGCAACTTGGACTGTAGGAGGTTCAGGTTCACTTATTGGTTCTGTAAATGGAATTGGCTCATGAGTGACCACCTCTTGAGCTTGAAGGAGAAGGACTGAAGGAGGTGCAAGCACAGGAATAAAGGAGTCATCGTGCTCACTGGTTTCCTCTTCTTCATCAGGAAGAATTAATTTTCTGGTTGTACCCCTTCTCCGAGCTCTGTCAACCAACTCACCTTGAGGACCCCTTCGGCCCTCTCTGGCAACTAATGCACCTTGTTTATCCCGTGAAATGCCCATCCTAGACAAGGTGGAGGCAGAGAAGAAGTCTGTAGTCTTCAAGGGTAGGAGCTGGTCAAATTCAGGAAATACAACCCCAAACTGATGGAAAATCTTCATAAGCAGAAAATAATAGGGTAAGGACTTGGATCCACTGGTGATCACTTGGAGCATTCAGTTTAGGATAATGAATCCAATGTGGAAGGGATCACATTTAAAAAACTGATCAAGTATAAAGAGATCCATGCCACTGACATGGTCTCTATGGCCTTCAACGGGCAGAATGTTATAGTGAATCATCTGGTGAAATACTCTGGCCCGAAGATTTAAATCCTTGCTTTTCGGCCTGAGGGGAAAGTTGTTTGGGTCCTTGGCAATCAATTGGATTAATTCCTTGCCCGCAGGTTTATCAAGGAAAGACGGAGTCAAAGTGGACTCAAAAACTCTTCGTGTGTAATACCCGGCTTTACGGGATATTAATATTATAATATGTGATGGTATTTTTGTAAATATGTCAAATCAAACCCGTTTTACGAAAAGAAAGCGTATCCGAACACCGCGACAAAGTTTAAAAATCTGTACTGGTTGGCACCAGCCCAGTTGAAAGAGCTGAAGACTCAGCTTGACGAGTTATTGGAGAAGGGTTTTATTCGACCCAGTGTTTCACCCTGGGGTGTGCCCGTACTATTCGTCAAGAAGAAAGACGGGACCCTCAGGATGTGCATCGATTACAGAGAGTTGAACAAATTGACGGTGAAGAATAAATATCCGTTGCCCCGGATTGATGACCTATTTAATAAGCTACAGGGTGCCCGAGTATTTTCCAGGATTGACCTATGCTCGGGTTATTATCAGCTGAAGGTCCGGAGGGAGGATATTCAGAAGACGGCATTCCGAACGAGGTATGGGCATTATAAGTTCCTTGTCATGTCTTTTGGACTTACTAATGCCCCTGCAGCGTTTATGGATTTGATGAACCGTGTCTTCAAGGAGTATCTGGACAAGTTCGTTGTGGTTTTCATCGACGACATCCTGATCTACTCTAAGACGAAGGAAGAACACGAGGAGCATTTGAGAATTGTTTTAAGGATTCTGAGTCAACACCAGTTGTATCCAAACTTTTCTAAGTGCGAATTCTGGCTGGACAAAGTAGTTTTCTTGGCCACATCATATCACAGGATGGAGTTTCTGTGGATCCGAGCAAAATTCAGGTGGTCAGAGATTGGCCACAGCTGAAGAACGTACGTGAGGTACATTGATTTCTCGAATTAGCTGGTTATTATCGTAAGTTCATAGAGGGATTTTTGAAGATCGCAGTTCCTCTTTCACGATTGACTCAGAAGAACGAGAGATTTATATGGTCGGCTACTTGTGACAGCAGTTTTATGGAGTTAAAGCAGAGATTGACCACCGCTCCAGTGTTGACGCTACCTGTTGAGGGTGACAAGTTCAGTATTTATTGTGACGCGTCTGGAGTTGGACTCGGTTGTGTATTGATGCAGGAAGGGAGAGTTATTGCTTATGTTTCTCGGCAGTTGAAGCCGTATGAGCAGAATTACCCTACGCACGACCTTGAGTTAGCAGTTGTGGTCTTCGCAATGAAGATATGGAGACATTATTTATATGGGCAGCAGTGCGAGATATTTTCTGACCACAAGAGCTTGAAGTATTTATTTACGCAGAAGGAGCTGAATATGCGACAGAGAAGGTGGCTTGAGTTCGTCAAAGATTATGACTTTGATATTAAGTACCATCCAGGGAAGGCGAACAAGGTAGTTGATGCTTTGAGTAGAGTGCCTTTTACAAGTCAGCCTTCACTTTCAGCGATGTCAGTTACGCTGCGGTCTGAGATTGAGAGGTTCGATGTGGAGATAGTAGCAGAGTTGTCTAGTATGCTCACCAACATTTCTCTCAGGCCGACCATTCTGGATAGGATACGCGAAGCTCAGCAGAATGATACGGAGTGTGAGGAGCTTCGATTGAGTATGACGTTGGGAGACTCGTTGGATTTTTATTTATCGGATGATGGTATTCTGAAGTTCAGGCATAGGTGGTACGTGCCTAACGACGAGGATTTGAAGAAGGAGATATTGGCCGAGGCACATTCTTCGGCATATTCTGTGCACCCGGGAAGTACTAAGATGTACTGGGATTTAAAGCAACATTTCTAGTGGCCAAATATGAAGAGAGAGGTCGCCAAGTACGTTGAAACCAGTCTAGTCTGTCAACAGGTAAAGGCAGAGCACTAGAGACCGGCCGGAACATTATTGCCACTGCCGATTCCGGAGTGGAAGTGGGAGCAGATCGCCATAGATTTTATTGTGGGGCTCCCGAGGACGACGAAGGGCCATGATGATGTTTGGGTGATCGTGGACCGATTGACAAAGTCGGCTCACTTCTTACCTGTGAAGGTGGCATCTTCTATGGATCAGCTCGCCGAGCTTTATATGCAAGAGATTGTGAGATTGCACGGAGTACCAGTTTCGATTATCTCAGACAGAGATCCGAGATTCACATCGAAGTTCTGGAAGAGTTTGCACAAAGCTATGGGGACTCAGCTTAATTTCAGCACGGCATTTCATCCTCAGACTGATGGTCAGACAGAGAGGACGAATCTGATTTTAGAGGATATGCTCAGAGCTTGTGTGCTGGAGTTTCAGGGCTCGTGGAGCCGATATTTACCTCTGATTGAGTTCTCGTACAACAACAGCTTCCAGGCTACGATCGACATGGCTCCGTACGAGGCGCTGTATGGTCGGAAGTGTAGGTCTCTGTTATATTGGGACGAGGTTGGCGAGGCCAGCATCGTTGGTCCTGAGATTCTACAGCAAACGGCATAGAAGATTGCCGTTATCCGACAGCGTATTGAGATAGCCCAGAGCAGACAAAAGAGCTATGCGGACACGAGACGGAGAGAGCTAGAGTTTGATGAAGGAGATGAGGTTTATTTGAAGATTTCTCCGTTTAAGGGAGTTATGCGATTCAGAAGGAAGGGTAAGTTAAACCCTCGTTATGTGGGGCCCTTTCCTATTCTGAAGAGGATCGGGAAGATGACGTACCGATTAGAGCTGCCGGCTTCTATGGAGGGTATCTACGACGTATTTCATGTATCCATGCTTCGGAAGTGTTTGCGTGATCCATCACATGCCGTGGAGGCAACAGAGATCGAGGTACTGCCTACCTTGACTTATGAGGAAAGGCCGGTACGTATTTTGGAGTCTTCCATTAAAGTTTTACGCAACAAAGAGATCCCGCTGGTCAAAGTTTTGTGGCGGAATCACGAGGTGGAAGAGGCTACATGGGAGCGACAGCAGGATATGATGGTTAAGTAGCCTGATTTGTTTGTCTAATTAAATTTTACGGACAAAATTCTAAATAAGGTGGATGGAATGTAATACCCGGCTTTACGGGATATTAATATTATAATATGTGATGGTATTTTTGTAAATATGTCAAATTAAACCCGTTTTACGAAAAGAAAAAGTCATTAGAATCCTAATTATTAATAAGAATTTTAAGGAATTTACGAGAATTTTCGGAGTAATAACGCTATATTTCGAGTAATTACGTTTCTCGTAATATAAAGGACGTTTTAGTAAAAATAGTAAACGAGGTCCGATTTGCAAACGGACAGTTTTAATAAATCCCGAATAATAAGTTGGACTTATTGGTGAAATAAGGAGATTTGGTGAAACCGAATAGCTAGTTAATTAACGAAACAAAGGACGAAACAAATAGAAAATCATAGGAAGGGTAAAACGGTAATTTGCCAAGTCAATATTATAAAAATAACAAATCTCTTCTTCCTTCACCATTTTCACGCCAGAGAGCTTCTTCTCCTGCGATTTCCTCTCTGCCAGCCGACGATCTCCTCTGCTCCGACCTCCGTTTCTCCTCCGATCGACTCGTTTCCTCCGTGTTTTCTCCTCCTCTCGCAATCCTAGGTATGAATCTATGATTTTAGAGCGTTAGTTTTCGGTTTTCACGGAGTTAGGATGTTAGGGTTTCGTTAGGGTTATCGTAAAAATTGTGATTTAGAGTTCGAAATTTATAGGTTTACCGTTGTTAGAGATATATTAGACGTGTTGAACGTTATTGGACGAATTTAATTGATTTAGGACAAATGTTAGATTTTTGTGAAAATTCGAGATTTAGGGAAAACTCGTATATTGGGATTTGAGGTGCCGAGCGTGTATTGCTCGATGAAATAGCTCAATGAGTTGGATTAAAGCTTTAGGAAATTTCTTTAGTTAAGATTTTGTTAATTTGGACGTTTAGTAGCTTAAACTCGTTTTAACGTCGGTCGCTCCAAATTGCCTTAGGTGAACGACTCTCGTGGACGAAGCTCGAGGTTCAGTGCGCACAAGGTAAGTTCTCGTGACTTACTCTGGCCGATTGGCTTACACCATATTTCGATGTCGCGTCGAGGATCTTAGTGTATTGTCTGTTTAAATTGCTTTGGTTGGGTAGTTAGGTTAGTTGCTTTATAGGTTATGTTTTATTCGTCTTGATGGTATGCATGATGGTTGTTTATTTTATGCTTATAACTGTTCATGCATCACGTATTTTAACTAAGCATGAAAATGAATTTCCGCACGATGTTTTCAGAAAACCGATGTGGCCCAAAAGGGGGCTATCAATCTATTGTGTGGACCAATTAAGGATCTAACCAATACCACATCTCATGTAATGTAATAAAATACGTAATTTGTTATCTGGTCAATCGAGGTGGGGCTGAGGCACGGCTGTACGTGTTGTAAGCGTGTACCCCCCTCCTCTAACTGGAAAGAGTAGTCTGACCGCTGGATGGGCTCTCTTCGGTTAGGGGGATGAGATCTCGGTGATATTCTGTCTGCCATGATCTGTACGTTATGCATGATTTCTGAACTCCATATGCACTGCACGCATCTGCATTTACGTAGAATTTACTGAGCATTTAGCTCATAGTGTGTCTATATCGTATAGGTGACCTCGACATAGGTGAGGACGAGATCCCTCCACCTGAGGAATGAGGCAGTTGACGGAGGACGGCTTGCGTGGGTGTACTAGCGCAGTCGGTGCTTAACCTGACCCGTGGGGATGTATGTATGTGTTTTGAGGGTATTGGGTTATTTTGGGTATATATGTATAAAGTTAGAACATTTAAAGATGTTTAGATCTGATAGTGGATAGGTTTAATGTTTTAAACGTTCTGGAAACTGTTTTATACTTGTTTGGAAGGTCTTTATTGAAAGTATTTTAGAACTGCTTGGTAATTTAAAAACAGGAGGAATTGTCGATTTTTAAACGTATCCACGGAGTTCGTTTTTATGAGAGTTTAATGTGGGTTTAGGTCGTTTAAATTGTGGGCGGTAGTATAGTTGTGTTAAAGTTGTTATGTGGTGTTTAGAAGTAAATTGATGAAGAAAGAAGGGTGCATGTGAGTGGTGAAAGGGAGTAAGAGAAAAGGAGGAAGTGCCCTCTGGAATTTTCATATTCCAAAGGGAGTGCCGTTCGATCGCCTAAGGAGGTGATCGAACAGCATGACAGATCGCCACTCCCTGGGAAATCCAGGGAGTGTGGCGATCGATCGCCACAATGAGGGGCGATCGATCGCCCCTCAGTTTGTCTCAACAGGCGATCGATCGCCCATGAATTTTGCATGGGAAAATGCCTGTTCTGCCCTCGTTCCTGTTTCTGTTTTTATTTCAATTGTTTTATTAAATGTTTTAAGTTCTATTAAATTGATTTAGGATAGGTTTTAAACGATTTTCTAAACGAACTTGGATTCTGATTCTGATTTTGGTTCTAATCCCGCCTAGAGTTCATTTAAAGTTTATTTAGGATATAAAGATAAAAAAAATAGTATGGGAAAATCGGGTACAGTATTAGGGTCGTCACATCGTGTACCATTGAGGAAATTACAACAAAGGATTTGGTGCATCATGTCCTGAGAAAGTGCAATGTGGCGCCCATAAACATAGCTCCTAAGGACTAGAGGTTTGGAAGAATGTTCTAAGTTGGCATAGAACATTCGAATTGGGGTTTCACAATACCCGCGAGCAGAGTCAAATAGCCCTATTAACCCCAATCTTAGTAAAGGTTCTTCTAGATCCAAACTAGACAAATCACCAAAAATTACTCCATGAGAGCGGATAATAGGCTTGTATTCAAAATCCTCATAATACCTTTTAAAGGCAGCATGGTTGAAGAACTCGTGACTTGGCCAAACCAGAGATGGAGGGTCTGAGGTTCTTTGAGCATTCTCACCATGAGAAAACTTTTGCTTCTTCCTCGAGTCTTGAGGTGCGTGGGAAGAAGATGCCATTAGGTTTCTGAGTAGAGATTTCTGAGCTCGAGAGGAGTTGAGAGAGGAGTTGAGAGAAATGAAGAGTCGGAGTAAGAAAGCAGAGAGGAATAGGAAGCGATAGATGAGTTGACAGAGCACGGGAAGTTCAAAAGGTAGGGCTTTTGGAATAGTGAGAAGAAGGATTTATAAAATAGACAATGACGGTCCATTGACACGACCAGCGACACGTGTCAATATCCATTGACAAGATCCATGGACACGTCCCTAGTATAGCGTCCATTCTTATTAACCTTTATCATCGTCCACAGACAACGTCCATTGTAACCGTGTTTTCTCAGAGAAGGAAATAGTGGAGAATAACATTGTCAATGTCCATGCCTTCATTGACAAATCTGCACTATTACTCAAAATTTTCAACAGAAAAAGAATCTCAGTTTTTCTCAATTTGAATGAGACCTAACCTTATTCTTACATCACAGAAGGATTTCTTATCCAAAGGATTTGTAAAGATGTTGCCAACAGAACAGTAGAATTGACAAATTTAAAAAAGAAATAATGAGACCTAACCTTATTCTTACATCACAGAAGGATTTCTTATCCAAAGGATTTGTAAAGATGTTGCCAACAGAACAGTAGAATTGACAAATTTAAAAAAGAAATCACCTTTTTGAACATGAACTCTAAACAAATGAAATTTAACCATGATGAACTTGGTTCTAGAATACTGTAAGGGATTTTTGTAAATAAATGAAATTCCTCTAACTAAATTCTCCTCAGTAATCTTAGCTAAGGTGCCCATTCCTATGTGACCTATCTTTCTAAGCTAAGTCCAACTATCATTGGAAGAATTTATAGCAATAACATTGTTTATCAACATGCTTAAAATCATTCAGATAAAAAATATAACCATTTTCTTTCCTATCTCCTTTAAACAGAATATTGCTATTCGAAATCTCTTTAATCACACATTTATTTGGTTTAAAAAACACTTTAAAACACTTATCACACAGTTGGCTTATACTAAGTAGATTATACTTTAACCCTTTTTCCAGCAAAACATGTTTTCAATAGCAGGGTTGGCAGGGTTACCTTTGTTGCCAAAGTCAACGATTTTCTCTTTTTGGTTTTCACCAAAAGTGACATTTCCTTTCTTCTTGTTGACAACTGCAAACTTAGTTGAGTCTCCCGTCATATGTCTCGAACAACCACTATCGAGATATCATTGATTTTTCCTGGGAGAACAGTCAACCTGCAAAAAATCATGTAGCCTTCTTTGGTACCCAAACTTTTTGGGTCCCAGCGTTAGATTTGGTTCCCTTAGGAACCCATTGCAATTTAGGAGCTACTCTAGATTTTTTAAATTTTAGAGGACATACAAAAGATTCGTGTCCTACTTCATTACATGCATGACAGATAGATGATCTAACAAAGAAATTCTTATAAACTTTCTTTTTATCAAATTTTTTGTATCTTAACCCTGCTTTGTCAAATGTCACTCTCTGACTTCCTAATAGCATATTCAGGTTCTTGCTTCCATTAGTGAACTTAAGCACAATGTCATTTAAATTCTTATTTCTACTCTTAAGTTCATCTATTTCCTTTACATGCATATTACATTCTTTAGCATGTTTTTCTACCACGTTTGCATTCTCCTTCTTTAAGGAGTTGTACTTAGACTTAAGTATGCCAAATTACTTGACTAAATTGTTAAAAGTATCAATTAACTCACCATCATCAGATTCACTATCACTAGAGGAAACACTAATCTCGTTTTCATGAGCCATGAAGCACAAGTTGACTACTTCCTCATCTTCTGAGGAAGTGTCACTCTCACTATCATCCCATGTAGCTTTCATGGCCCTCTTCTTGAATCGCTTGGGATTCTCCTTTTCTTATGGACACTTGGTCTTGATGTGTCCAAGCTTCCCACATTCGTAGCAGGTAATCTCCTTATCCTTTTGAGGCATTTCTCCCTTTGAGAAGATCCTCCCATTCAATCTTTTCCGTTGGAGAAATCTGCTGAACCTTCTTGTTATGAAAGTAATCTCCTCATCGTCCTCTTCTTGTTCGGATTCATCTTGTTTACTGGATTAGGTTTTGAGTGCAATGTCCTTTCTTTTGGTGATCCCCTTGTCTTTAAGATCCTCCTTCTCATTTGCTCTCATAGTGATTTCATGTGTCATGAGAGAGCCAATGAGTTCTTCAAGCTTTAGGACCTTGAGATCTCGGGCTTTTTGTATGGAAGTCACTTTCGGTTGCCAGGCTCTTGGTAGGCACCGAAGGATTTTTCTTACTAATTATTCACCTCAATAAATCTTACGTAGCACTTTTAAACCATTAGTGATATTAATAAATCGTGTAAACATAGAGTTAATGGTTTTATCCTTTCCCATAGAGAATAATTCGTACTCATAAACTAACATACTCATTTTACTCTCTTTAACTTGATTAGTTCCTTCATGAGTTATCTTAAGTAATCTCCATATCTCATATGCACTATCACATCCTTGTACCCTATTAAATTCATCTCTATTTAGTGCACAATAGAGAGTATTAATTGCTTTAGCATTTAGGCTCAAATTTTTCTTGTTAGATTCGGTTAGTTCATTAGCCAGTTTTGGAATACTTGCCCCATTTATAGTTTTCATGGCTTTAAATGGACCATTCTCTATAATATTCCATATATCATAGTCCATAGCCTGAACAAAGATTCTCATCCTAGACTTCCAATAAACATAGTCATTTCCATCAAAGAATGGAGGTCTAGTAATAGAATGACCTTCTACGTGTGCTGTGTTAGTGATGAATGTCATTCTAGATATATCACAAAATATTTCAAAAATCCAACTTAGACAATGTTAAACCGTGCTCTGATACCAATTGAAGGATCGTTATTGTCTGGGGGGGGGTGAATTAGAGTTTTTAAAATCTATTTCTTGATCTAGTTAGAAACTTAATATTTTTCTCTCTTAGTAAACTTTTGCTAAGTGTACAGCAAACAAACAAGTAAGTTAAGGGAGAGAGAAAAACAACACCAGAGTTTTTTACGTGGTTCGGCCAAAACCTGCCTACGTCCACGCTTCAAGGTTTCCCCCCTTGAAGTTTCTTTCCTCTTCCTCAGAGAAAACAAGATCGAACTTCCCGGGCGTCGATCTACTGCCTTTACACTTTTCAAATTTGAATAGTTTGAGCACAAAGTCTACACTCTCTCAAAAACGAATCTCAAGTTTAAGAGTAGAGAGATGTAGAAGAAAATACAGAGTAGTGCAAAAATATTAGCTCGTAAGGATTCGAAGATTAATTTGAGCAAAAAGTTATTTTTCTCCCGAGCTTCTTTTTCTCCTTTTATACTCTGTCTGAAAAACGACTTCAATCTATGAAGGCTTCACATCTGAATATGGAAATAGCCGTTGGAGAGGCATCCGTACATCGTGAGCTAGCCGTTGCAGTTCTGGAGTCGCTTTCGTTCATCGCCATTAATGGTGGAGTTGAAGCTATAGACCACTATCACTGTAGCAAGCAGTCTTTTGAATTTGGCGCTAAGACTTTGGACGTTTGTGCCTTTCCTTTTATCGTGGACAATTGCATCTATTTGCTTGCATGGACAACTGCGTCTTTAACAGTTGTGGACGACTGTGTTTGTCTTTGATCATGGACGAGTGTCACTGTTGCTTCATGGTAGATGTAATTCTTTGTTACGCTGGCGGAAGATATTGTTCAACGATGGACGTTGCCTTTGAAGTGCCAGTGGTGGATATTGAACTTTGTCGTCTTGCTAACGGTAGAAGTTTTAGGAAGACTCTACCAGTGGCAGATATAGACTTTGATTGTGGACGACAGCGTTTCCTTCGATCGTGGACGAATGTGTCTTTCCTTTGAATGTGGACGACTGTGTTTCCTTCGAACGTGGACGACTGTGTTTGACTTGACGGTGGGCGAATGATTCTGACTTAAAAAGCCACCTGACTTTCACGTGGCACTTTGGACAATTGATTTCTTTTATACTATTCTGTCTCAGCCGTGGACGATTGTTTTGAGACTTCAAACTTTCGCGTGGACAACTGATTTTAACTGAAGTCACCTGACCTTCACGTGACACTTTAACATACGTGTGGACAATTGCGAAAGGCTTGACTATGGACTATTAATTTCAGACTAAAAACACTTAACCACAAAAACATCAAAAACATAAAATACCCTTTTCAAAGGGCATTTCCAGATAAATGTACTTATCACAATAAACCAACTTTATCGAATTAATTACAAGTTCACTTCACCAAATTTAGGTTAATCATAATCATCCAGAGTAAAACTTAATCATCAAAAATATAGTTACTTAAAACACATTTAAGCTAACAAGTTGCATGGAATTGTTTGTTCTTCTTGCACTCTACCAACAGACCCCCTTCAACATGGGATACATTGCTTTGAGAAGGATGATTCAGAGTGTCTCAACCAGGGCTACATCGTTTCCATACAATTTGCTCCTTATGAAAATTTTCGAGAAGTTTGAAGTGGAATTTCCAGAGGAAGATGATCCTTTCTGTCTGCAACTTTCAAGCTACTACTCGACCTCCACTCTCAACGGAATGGGGATAAAAAGGACTCAAAAAGGAGATTTTGTATTGGATGAATCACGCAAGAAGGTTACTAAGGCACCTTCTGTAAAGCTGGGGAAGAGGAAACTTATCTTACAAGAGGAATCAACTCAAGAATGAGTGGATGAGTCTAAAATCCCTGCCTTGTTAATTCCCCTTCTTCATCTCAGGTGTCACGCTTTCAACCTCCTCCTCCTGTTCCAAGACACCCTACACCATCCCTTCCAACTCAAATCTTAGCGGAACCTTCAGCTCATTCATCTGTGCCCCTTTTACTTCCAGAGGGTCCTGCTTCTTCTCCACCTTCTCTTATTCTGCCTTCTCTGGCCGTTTCAACACCTATTTTCCCTGTTCAACAATTAGCTCCTCAAATCCAAATCCACCAAATGATCCTCAAACTCCCAGAACATATCAGAGGAGATTGTCCATCAGTGAGGATCAGTTCAATGAGTTGATGACATGCATGGCCAGTTTTGGAACTGCTCTCACTTCTGTCAATGATCAGATGAATGTGTCATTAGATGCCAAGCTCACTCAGACCAGAATGGACTTGAGCAAGGACCTTGACATTGTTCAGGATAGGTTGGCTTCCAGGATGGATAGACTTGAAGACTCTCTCTCTAGGGTCCTTAGGTCTATGCAGTCGGATATTCAAGCTCTTCAACCAGAACAATTTAGCCCTCTTTGTTTTTCAGAGGCTTGTTCTGCGGACCTCCTCCCTCCGATCATCAGACCTGAGGCTGACGAGGAAGTGAATTCCATGCCCTTGAATATCCAGGATGCTGAGCTTAGATTCATTGATCCTTTTGTTTCCTCAGTCACCGAGTCCTCATCTGAGCCTCCACCGTGTCTGGACTTGGTGGTATATCGCGGTCCATTTCAGCCTCTTGCTCCTTCTGGTTCTACTTCCAATTTACCACTTCTGATAGTTCCCGATACCCATATGCACTTTGCAGTGCCTCCTTCAATTAGGCAGCAGTTGTGGAAGCGCATTTTGGATTTAGATTAAATAGACAAATTTTTTTCTGGTGAACAATATTACAGATTCACTAGTTGTAAACAAATTTTTTTTACACTGATTGTACAATTTTATCAATATACAAATGTTGAGTAGTTGTTTTTTTTTTTTGATAATGTCAAAGGGGGAGAAAGTGTGACAGTACTGTGAACTGCGTTTGAACTTTAAATTAGATTGAATGCACATGTTGTGGGGGAGCTATGATTATGGGGGAGTGATATTTAATCAATTTATACTTATAGTTTGTCATCATCAAAAAGGGGGAGATTGTTGACTTAAATAGTGTTTAAGTCTAACGATGTTTTTGATGATGTATTTTAAGAAATGTAAATGGATTAAGTTAAATATTTGAGATTACTGAATTATGTTGATGAGATTAATATGTTGATTAATAAATTAAATATTTATCTCATTTTTTATTTATTTAGTGGAAATACCCTCTGAAAAGGGTATTTAGTTGTTTAACAAACCTGTTTAAGTGTTCAGGGTGTGATAGCAAAACAGGGCTGAAACTGATAAAGTTCATATCCACCGCTGTAGAAGAGAAGACTTCCACCGCTAGCTAAACGACAAAAAAATACATCTACTGCTAGCTAAACGATAAAAGAATACTTCCACCGCTAGCTAAACGACAAAAGAATACATCCACCGCTAGCAAAACAACTGTAACGACCCCTTCTCCCAGTAAGATATTGTCCACTCTGGGGATTGGGTCGCAACCCAATATCCTCCCCTCACGGCTTTGTTTGGCAAGGACTTCCTAGTCGGTCACCCAACCTGGTACTACTCTCACCAAATCACTTTTAACTTTGGAGTTCTTATGGGATCCGTTGCCAATTGTGCTCCAAAACGCGTCTTACTATTTTGGGAGGGTCGCTTTACATATGTTTCATTTCCACATACTTCCCCAAGTGATGTGGGATTGTGACGACCCCCCTTTCTACGACCAAACCCTCCGGCCCAAGTCCAACCCGGGATCTGCGGAGTTTTAACCCAGCACGTCACCCTCCGGCCCAAGTCCTACTCGGGATTCGCGGAGCACTGGGTGGTTCCTCCTCATACGTGTCCATTCGAGTCATCACAATTATAACGCCCCAATTTAAAATCCCCAATTTTCTTCCCCCAAATTGTAACCATAATTTGAAAACCCTAAAATTTTTCCCAAAATGATTTAAAATTGAGCGTTAATTCATAATTTGAAAATATTAATTGAAAGCTTTAAATTCGCAGAAGCTTTAAAATAAATTCGTCACAATTTTGAAACTATCACATAATTAAAAAAATTTATTAGACTTTATTAAATAATAAATTCGACAATTATTTCCAAAATCAAAACAAAACATTAAATATTGTTTTAAAAATGAAAGCATACTAATTTAAATCATTTTCTTCGAAATCCATAATATTCTCTTCATCTGTATGCTCGCCTGCCACTGGAGGGTTCTTAATTGCAGCTAGTTCTTCTTCAGACAAAAATTCACCTACATCATAAGTTAAAAATTAAACTGTGAGAAAAACTCAGTAAGTAGAAATACGTGCAAAACTTTTACTTTTACTTTTACCAAATCCTGTTAACAGTTGCATACTGGTTGAAAAACTCAACCTTCTTTTAAGACTTAGCCATCTCTGGCTTCGTCCTCTTTTACTTTTACTTTTAAGACTTAGCCAGCGGCTTCGTCATCTTTTACTTTTACTTTTAACGATCAAGCTATTGCTATCACGTATTTGCCGTCAATTCCCTTTTACTTTTTCATACACATGCAAAGATCCTATTCATTTTATCTTTTAAATATCTCTACGTCGATGCTCTAATATATGTGCTCAACCATCAAAACGTGTGAGAAATTAAAACAATAATAAGGAAAGTAATATCTATTATGTGATGTAGGGCCGTAGCCAAAACATTGTAAAACATTGTATTTGCACTTACTTGGATTCCGAGCAATGAGTATTTATCGGGATTTTCCAAAAATTCCAAAATAATATCCTGTTCAAATAAAAGCTTTGATATTAATATCCTACTTAATAAATCCAATTTCAAAGAAATTTGAGCAGAATTTCCTTACGTTGTGTTATTAGGTCAGATCGGATCGGTTGGGTCGATTTGGATCGAATCGGACGGTTCCAAAATATTTTCTGCCTAATTCGAATATCAATATTAAAATCACACTTTAAATTATTCCAACTTTAAAAGAATTTGGGCAAAAATTCCTTACCGGTTAAATCTTTGATCGGTCCGAGTTGATTCGGGTCGAAAATCAGGTCAAGTCTAGTTCAGGTGAACAGTACCGGGTCGAGTCGTAAACAGTGCCGGTTCAGTTCAGGTCGGGTCGGTTTACTGCTGGTCCGGTTCGGGTCAGGTTGACTTAAGTGAACCGGTTCGGTTCACTGGCTGGTTCAGGTTTTTAAATAAAAACCCAAACCTCCTTCTTCTTCTTTGTGTTTTCCATCGAGGGAAAAGAGAGAGTGAGTGAGAGTCAGACAGAGAGATTCAGAGAGGGAGGGAGTGTGCGACGGAGGCTTACTCAGGAAGTGGGTCGTCGATGAAGTCAGGGAGTTTCGCCGGAGAGCTCGTCTTCTCAACCGGAGGAGCTTGTCGGAGCTCGGCTGCTAGAACGGAGAACTTTGTCGAAGCTCGATTGAGCAGTGGTCGGCAACTAAGGTAAGTTCTTCTTCGTCTTCTGAAGAACTTGAGAGGGAGAGGAGAGCTTCGGTGTGAGTTTCCTATTCCACCGAACGCCTCAATTTATAGGGGAAGGTTGACCCCCACGCCTCCCGTGAAATCCGACTGGTTCGGATTTTTCGAGCTGAAAATCGATGAGTTCGGATTTTCAGCTTTAACCATTCTGATCTTCCTCCTTTGCTTCTGGACGTATTCCAAACCATGTTCATTCTGTTGGTGTTTGGATTTTTCAGAGAAATATCCAATTGGTTTTCTGAATATCCGATTGTTTTTTTTTCTGATTTGGGAAATTTTGAGATAAAATTTAGGTTAACTTTGATTTGAAAAATTTCAAACCATGGATCGATTCATAAATTCGAATTTTGAATTTAATCCATTGAATTGAACCCTAAAATGTTAAAACGACAACGCTTACATCTGCTGCTGGGAAAGTTTTCTGAAGACTTCCACCGCTAGCTAAACGATAAAGTGTACATCTACCGCTGACAGAATCTTCCGAAGACTTCCACCGCTGGCACTTCAAAGGCAACATCTACCGGTGAACAGTATCTTCCGCCAGATTTTAAAAAGACCGCGAAGCGATAGCGATACTCGACCAGAGCCTTAACTCCAGACCATAAAAGGCGACGAACGAAAGCGACTTCAGAACGCAACGGCTAGCTGTCTATGTACAGATGCTTTTCCAACGGTAATAAATTTCCATATTCAGATAAGGAGTATTCAAGAATTAGAGCCGATAATAGACAGAGTATAAAAGAGGAGAAAGAAGCTCGGAAGAAGCACTTTTTTGCAGAAATTCTCTCTGAACCCTAATACGCAAAAAACTTAGTGATACTCTGTTATTCTTCCTACACCTCTCATCAACTTAACTGGAGATTTGATATTTGTGATAGTGTAGTCTGTGCTGTAAATCTTTATCCATTCTGTTAAAGTGTAAAGGCAGTGGGTTGTCGCCTGTGAAGAGCAATCCTGAGTTGTAAAAGGCAGTAGATCGACACCCAGGAAGTTCGATCTTGTTTTCTCGTGAAGAGAAGAAAAGAATCTTCAAGGGGGAGCCTTGGAGCGTGGACGTAGGCAAGTTTGACCGAACCACGTTAAAAACTACGGTGTCAAATTTCTCTCTATCTTTTACCTTGTTTTTTGCCTGTGTGTTTGCTGTTAAATTAGTAATTGCATACAAGAGAGAAAACGTTTAGATTAAGAAAATAATTTTAATAAGTCTAATTCACCCCCCCCTCTTAGACAATACGATCCTACAATCATTTCCTCTTCAATCATCGTTTCGTGAACTAATTTATCTTGGAAATTAAGGTATTTTTCAGATTTAGCCGATGAAACCTATAGGATCGAAATTGTCTAAGAGGGGGGTGAATTAGACTTTTTAATCTTTTTAAACTAACAGCAAACAATAAAGCACTAAACGTAAAAGAGAGAGTGAGAGTAAAAATGACACCAGAGTTTTTACGTGGTTCGGCCAAAAACTGCCTACGTCCACGCTTCAAGATTTTCCCCTTGAAGATCATTTCCTTCTCCTCAGAGAAAAATACCGGATCGCACTTCACGGGCGTCGATCTACAGCCTTTTACAACAACTGGATTGTTCTTCACGGGCGACAATCCACTGCCTTTTACAGAATCGTAAGTATGTAGTATTCAGCACAAACTATACTCTCTCAAAGATTGAATCTCAAGTTACAGAGTAGAGAGATGTAGAATACAGAGTATTAAGATTTTTGGCTCGTTAGGGCTCAATAGCAGTTTTTGCAAAAGTTCTTTCTTCGAGCTATCTCCTTGGCTTATATACTCTGTCTCTTCTATGTTCTTAATCTTTAATGCTCCATATCTGAATATGGAAACTTTATGACCGTTGGAGAAGCATCCGTACAGAGACAGCTAGCCGTTGTTTTCTGGAGTTGCTATTCGCTCGTCGCCATTAATGCTCTGGAGTTTAAGTTCCGGACGAGGTCACTGTAGCTTCGTGGTATATTTAAATTCTGGCGGAAGATACTGTACACCGGAAGATGTTGCCTTTGAAATGCTTGAACCGCCATCGGTGAATGCGACTTCACACTGCTTGAATCAGTATCGGTAGATGCGACTTTATACTGCTTGAACCAGTATCGGTAGATGCGACTTTACACTACTTGAACCGGTATCGGTAGATGTGACTTTAAAATCCTTGAATCGGTATTGGTAGCGATAGATGTAATTCTGAGTCACTCTTCACTGGTGGATGTATTCAGAAATTTGTCGTCTAGCTATCGAAGGATGTAATCTTTGTCGTGTAGCTATCGGCTGAAGTAATCTTTGGAAGACTTTGAAACGCCAGCGGTACATGTATTTTTTTGTTGTTTAGCTAGTGGAAGATGTAAACTTTCCTTTGTCGTTTAGCGAGTTGCAGATGTAGGCCTTTTTGAAATACTCCGCCTTTGTCGTTTAGCTGGCGGAAAATGTAGTTCTTTTAAGCGCCAGCAGTAGAAATTGTTCTTTGAAATGCCATCGGAAGATGTAAATTTCTTTCTCCTTTTCAACCATGTTTAACTATTAAGCCCTGAACACTTAACCACATTTGTTAGACAACTAAAATACCATTTTCAAAAAGGCATTTCCACATGAGTTAGAGAAAACATATAATGAGATTAATATTCAATTTATTAACCAACTGATTAAACTCATATGCATAATTCATCATTCTCATATATTTAACATAATCAAATTACACTTCAAACACATCATCAAAAACATCGTTAGACTTAAACACTATTTAAGTCAACAATCTCCCCCTTTTTGATAATGACAAACTATACGTATAAATTTGATTAATTTAAAAAAAATATCTCTCCCCCATAATCCTAGCTCCCCCACAGTATATGCATGCAATCCAATTTAATTTCCATTAATCTCAAACATGAGTACTAAAATCATAACCAGATTTCAAACAGACATACTCAGTGCATAAAGTCATAATACTTTCTCCCCCTTTGACATTATCAAAAAAAATGGTCGAATTGTATAAGTGTTCACAAAACAACAACACAAAAAAAATAAGTAGCTACGTTAATCTAAATCCATGATCCACTTCCACACCTCCTGCAAAATCGAAGTAGGCACGTCAAGGTCAGGAAAGACATAAGGACCTATGAGAGAAGCAATATCGGGAGGGAGAGCAGAAGGAACAAAAGATGGAACTGGACCTCTATACACCACCAAGTCCATACAAGGTGGAGGCTCGATCGGTGCAGAAGGGTGAAATGGTTCTTGATAGACCACCATGTCCAGACAGGGTGGAGGCCCTATAGGAGGAGCTGTCTGAAGTGTATCCATGAAACTGGCTGACTCGGAGGAAGACTCGAGAACAGGAGAAGTAAAAGGATTAGTGAATTTAAGTTCAGCCTCCTGAAGATCCAAGGGCATGAAGCGAGCATCTTCTACCACCTCAGGTCTGAAGATCGGAGGGAGGAAATCTTCAACACAGGACGCTGAGTAACAAAGAGGGGTATGCGGTGCTGGTCGAAAAGTTTCAAGGTCAGACTTGAGAGACCAAAGTGCCCTTGAGAAAATGTCTTTATGTCGATCCATTTTGTTAGACAGCCGATCTTGAACAACATCAAGATCCTTGCTGAAGTCCAGTTTGGCTTGATTGATCTTGGCATCTAAGGACTTATCAATCTGTTTCTGAACAGAACTGAGGGCTGTCCCTAGACTCTCTATGCAGGACTTCAACTCATTGAACTGATCCTCACTGATGGATGCCCTCCTTTGATAAGTTTTTGGTGTTTGAGGAGCAGTTTGGAGGTTTGGTGAGGAGATTTGGACTTGAGGAGATAAAGTTTGGATTTGAGGAGCAATCGGGACTGGAGGAGCAGTGAGATGAACCGGAGAGAGAGGTGGTGGAGCAGGCAGAGAAGGGTGAGGGGAAGAAGGACCTTCTGGAAATGGAGGAGGCGCATATGAAGGAGCTGAGGGGGCCTCAAAAATATGTGCTGGAGAGGATAGGGCAGGGTGTCTAGGAACAGGAGGAGGAGGATGGGAGAGAGACACCTGAGAAGTTGAGGGTGAATTATCAAAAGCAGGGATCTCAGATTCATCCCCACCTTCTTGAATATACTCCTCTGGCAGGGAAAGCTTCCTCTTCCCAAGCCAGACAGATGCTGCCTTAGACACCTTTTTGCGAGACTCATCCAAAATAAAATCCCCTTTCTGTGTCCTTTTTATCCCCATTCGCTTAAGAGTGGAGAGAGAGTAATAACTGGAAGGTTGAAGACGGAAGGGATGATCTTCCTCTAGAAATTCAACTTCAAGCTTCTCAAAGATTTTCATGAGAAGTAGATTGTAAGGAAGAGATGTAGCCCTGGATGTGACTGCCTGAATCATCCGTCTCACAACAATAAATCCCAAGTTGAATGAGGTCTGTTGATAGAGTGCAAACAAAAAAAACAGTTCCATTCCACTCACCTCATCATGGTGACCACCCTTGAGAATAATGTTATATCCGATCATCTGATGAAAGAGTCAGGCTCTGATGGTTAGGTGCTTTCCTTTTAAATGATCAGTGGTGTGGTTCGGGTCTAGAGCAATAGTTTTTAAAAACTGGTAACCCGCAGGAGAATCAAGGAATGGAGGCTCATGTCCGGACTCATAAAATTGGAGATAGCTATCTAAGTGGGGACTCTCCAGAACGGCATTGATTGATTGGGGTGTAATAACTGTAGGATCGGTATTGTCTAAGAGGGGGGTGAATTAGACTCTTTTTAATTTTAATTTGTAATCTAACCAATTTCTCTCTTGATTAAACTTAGAGTTAACACAAGTAATCAATATAATGTAAAGAGAGAGAGAGAGAAATTTGACACCAGTATTTTTACGTGGTTCGGCCAAACTGCCTACGTCCACGCTCCAAGGCACCCCCTTGAAGATTCCTTACTTCTCCTCAACGAGAAAACTTGATCGAGCTTTCGGGTGTCGATCCACAACCTTACACAATCCTGGATTGAACTTTACGGGCGTCAATCCACTGCCTTAAACAGATTTGAGTTTGTAAAATATTAAGCTCACACTACAATCTCACAAGATGAATCTCAAGTTAGGATTGAGAGATGTAGAGAGAAAATACAGAGAGTTTAAACTTTCGCAGCTCGGGCTCAGAATTCAAATTTGCAAAAGTTCTTTCTTCGTGTTCTGAGCTTGGCTTAAATACTCTGTATATTTTTGCTTCACAGAATTGAATGCTTCTTTCTTCAAATGGATAAAAGTTACCGTTGGGAAGCATCCGTACTGAAGCAGATATCCGTTGCATTTAGAGTCGCTGTTCGTCGTCGCCATTAAAGGTCTGGAGTTAATGCTGAAAACGACGTCACTGTAGCTTCGCGGCTAACTTTGAATTCTGGCGGAAGATTATAACCAGATGCAGCTTGTAAAATAATGCCACGTCATCGGTAAATGCAACTTGTAGAGCCATCGGCATATGAGGCTCCGAATGTAATCGGCAGCTGACTTAATATGTCATCGGTATAATAATCTTTGGATGCCATCAGTATTTGAAGTGTAAGACCCCATCGGTATTTGCATCTTGTAGGGCCATCGGCAGATGAGTCTTTGAATGCCATCGGCAGATGAGTCTTTGAATGTTTGTCGTCTAGTGATCGGCATGAGAAACCTTGAACGACATCGGCAAATGCAGCTACAAAGCAATCGACATGAACATCTTTAAACACCATCGGCTTTTGTCGTTTAGTGATCGGCATGGCATCACTCTATTGAGAAGCAACTCCATCGGCAGGAATAGCTTCAGATGCTATGGGTAGATTTCATCTTGACACGTCATCGGCACAAGCATGCTATAAACGACTTCTTCTTCTGTCTTTTAGCAATCGGCAGAAGCCTTCATTTCTTTGTCGTCTTGTGATCGGCACAAGGAACAACTAATTTTAGCCCTGTTTAACTATTCAGCCCTGTATACTCAATACAATTTATTAGATAACTAAAAATACCCTTTTCAAGGGTATTTCCAAATAACCTCATATTCATTATTCTCATTAAATACACATAATCAAATTACATTAATCATCCTTTAAATACATCATCAAAAACATATTATGACTTAAACACTCTATAAGTCAACAATCTCCCCCTTTTTGATGATGACAATATGAATTTGATTAATTTAAATTCTCCCCCATAATTCTAGCTGCTCCCCCATAGTATATGCATTTTATTCATTTAACCATACAGAGCAAACATGTATCAAAAAATATCTAGAATGCTAACTAAGTCAGATTCAATCATCAAATACACTATTCTCCCCCATTGACATTATCAAAAACACTCAGAGAGACAGCAATAGAAGCAAGTAGACAATAATAACATAGAAGGAAGAACCAAAAATTACTATCCATTTAAGAGAAAGTGTTCACAAAAGAAAGAAGTACAATAGACTAGCGAATTCATTTAAGAGTCCTAAACCACTTCCACAACTCAAAGATAAGCGAGGTTGGCACATCAGTAGCCTGTGTGGAAGTAGAAGCTGAAGGAACTGGAGGAGCCGGGAGAGCCAACCGAGAAGGAGAAGGACTATAATTGAGCTGAATGAGCCGGAGCAGTTCCTCCATGGACAAACAAGGAGGTGGCTCGATGGGGCTGGGAGGCATGACCAAATCCATAGAAGTGGAACGGGGCACAGGGTCATCAACAGCCATTGGACTGACAGGCTCATCAAGAGACAGAGGAGCAGGAGCAGCAGACGGATTGAAATGAAGTTCAGCATCCTGAATATCCAAAGACATGAACCTTACATCATCATTAATTGCAGGCCTGAAGACGGGAGGAAGCAAATCTTCAAAGCAGACCGCTGGAGCACTGACAGAACTAGATGATTCGGGTTCAGGTTCGGGTTCAGGGGTCAAAGCATCAATGGAAGATTGGAGTTTCTCAATTTCTTTGACAAGCATCCGCCGATCAGCATTCACTTTTTGAGTCACCAAACCAAGACCAGTATCTAAGTCAGTGGACAAGTCTTTGTGATTCTTGACAAGTTTGGCATCCAGAGACTGTTCAATCCGACTTTCAATGGTACTGAGAGCAGACTCAATGCGGTCAATAGAGGCTTTCAGCTCAGTGTATTGGGCCTCAGCTAAGGAGGATCTCCTTTGATAGGTGAGGAGAGGTGAAGGAGTAACTGTTGGAACTAGGACAGTTGAGACTGGTAGAACTGTAAGATCATGATGGATTGGAGAGAGTAGAGCTGGTGGTTGTTGAACTGGAGATGGTGGAGCTGAAGGTGATGGCAATCGGAGTGGAGATGGAGGTGGAGGAGTAGTAGGAGGTGTACTAATGGGAGTCTTGGGGACTGGGGAGATAGGTGAAGAAGGTATAGTCGGTGGAGAAAGAAGTTGGACTGGTGATGAAGGAGCCGTAGCCGGTCTGGTGGGAGACTGGGGAACAGGTGAGGGCAGTCGAATTGGAGATGATGGTGCTGATGGTATAGCTGGTGGGATCGAAGATGTAGAGGGTGAAGGTGTAGCCAGTTGAACTGTAGATGTAGTTTGTGAGGAAGAGAGTTGGACTGGAGATGGAGGGACTGATGAAGGCAGAGTTTGAAATGGGGATAGAGCTGGAGGACCATGGGTGAGTATCGAAGAAATTGCTCTCATCAGCGGAGAGATGGAAGGATAAACAGGTTGAGAAGGTGGAGGTGAGTGTTGTTCTGGAATAGGAAGTATGAGAGACGGTGGAGGTGAAAGAGGTTGTTCTGGAACTGGAGAGTGAGGAGGTGTAGGCTCATGGATAGGGGAAGGAGGATGTTCTGGAATTGGAGGAGGCAAAGGTGAGGGAATAGAGGTTGCCTCTGAGTGAGATGCTGTAGAGGAAGAAGCAGGCTTGTGTCTACGCTTCAGAGGAGAAGGTTCTAAGCTAGACTCCCTAGAATGAGAAGCGGAAATGGCAGAGTCAGGAAGACCTGAAACACCTCCTTCTTCAGCAGATTCCTCTGGCAGTATAAGTTTCCTCTTACTACGCCTAGGCACCTCTGGCATGTTAAGTTTCCTCTTACCAGGCCTGACAGGAACTGCCTTAGTAGCCTTTTGCTTTGGCTTGGTCAGGATGGGCTCTCCCTTGCTGACAAGATTAATTCCCATCTTGCTTAGAGTAATTTGGGAATAAAAATTGCCGTCCTTAAGAACCACAGGTTCAATCTCCTCAGGAAAAACAATTTCAAGCTTGACAAATAACCGCATGAGAAGCAAATTATACGGTAAGGAAGAAACCCTGGAGGAAACAGCAAGAATCATCCTTCGAACAACTATGTAGCCAATGTTGAAGGGTCTTTTGAAATATAGTGCAAACAGAACAAATAGTTCCAATGCGCTCACCTCGTTATAATGTCCACCTTTGGGAACAATATTGAAATCAATCATATGACGAAGTAGTTTGGCTCTAGGGAGCAGATGTTTGCCTTTTAATTGAACATAGGTTTGGTTGGGGTCCACGGCAATTTCTCTAAGAAACTGATGTCCATCAGGCGTTCCAAAGAAAGGTAGCTCAGGCCCTGTCACATACTGGTAAGGGTAGTTGTCCAAATGAGGAGCACCCAGAAGGGCATTGATGGACTGAGGAGTGATCTCAATGTGTTTATTATAAACATAACTCGAAATGGAAGGGTGATCAGAGGCAAAGCTAAGGTTTGCATAAAACATCTTAATTGCTTCCGGGTAGTAGAAAGATTCGGTTTCAAATAAACCTATTAACCCCAGATCCGTCAAGGGTTCAATAACGTCCAAACCAGCTAGCTTGTCAAAGAAAATACCTTTGCTAAGAATCAATGAGCGGTACTGATAATCATTGAGGTACTTTACCTCAGCAGCTTCGGAAACAAAGTAGAAAGATGGCCACTCTGTTCCACGAGGAATGTCTCGAGCATAAACATTGACCTTCTTCTTTGCTGGTTTGGAAACGGCGCGAGATGATTGACCTTGAGATTCCATTTCTTGTAGAGGATTCGACAGAGAGGGTTTGGTAGGGCAGGGGTTTTCAGAAAGAGCGCGAAAGATGAAGTGAGTCGGCAGAGAAAGACGAGTTTAAAAGACATAAAGAGTTGCCAGACTAAGAAAGCACACGTGTACCACGATACCTTCCGATGGGATACACGTGTCGGCAGATTGAGAATAAAATCATCCGAAACCTACCGATTAGTATGCATCTTCCGGTGCCTAAAGAAAAACACGGCATCTACCGAGAGAAATTCATCTACCGATGCTTAGAGACAAGCACGGCATCTACCGATGCCATCACAGAAAGATATGCTCTAAAACTTAGAAATTTCTCGAACCAGAGACAGAAACTCATTTTCTCTCAACCCGAATGAGACCTAACCTTATCCTTATACTATTGAATGACTTTTCATCCAGAGGCTTGGTAAAAATGTCAGCCAATTGATCTACTGAGTTAACAAATTCTAAAGATATATCACCTCTTTGAACATGATCACGAATGAAATGATATCTGACATCTATGTGCTTTGTTCTAGAGTGTTGAATAGGATTTTTTGAGATGTTAATCGCACTGGTGTTATCACACCGAATAGGAATCCTATCATAAAACAGATTGTAATCTTCCAAAGTCTGTTTCATCCAAAGCATTTGTGCACAACAACTACCTGCAGCAATATATTCACTCTCAGCAGTTGACAATGCAACAGAATTCTGTTTCTTCGAATACCAAGACACTAGAGATTCTCCTAGGAACTGACAAGTGCCACTAGTGCTTTTTCTATCAATAAGACTACCAGCATAGTCAGAATCAGAATATCCTATAAGATCAAAAGAGGTACCTTTCGGATACCAGAGTCCTAAGTCAACTGTCCCACTTAGATATTTAAAAATCCGTTTAACAGCAGATAAGTGAGACTCCTTAGGGGCAGCTTGAAACCTAGCACAGAGACATACGCTAAACAGAATGTCTGGTCTACTGGCAGTGAGGTATAGTAAAGATCCAATCATACCACGATATTTCTTTATATCCACATTTATTCCATTTTCATCTTTATCCAATTTGGTTGTGGTACTCATGGGAGTTCTAGAGGGTTTGACAGATTCTAAACCAAATCGCTTAAGGAGTTCCTTAATATACTTTTCTTGACAGAAGAAGATTCCATCAAGAGACTGACTAATCTGGAATCCTAAGAAAAATTTTAACTCCCCCATCATACTCATTTCAAATTCACTTTGCATAAGGGAGGAAAACTCATTACACAAGTTGACATTGGTTGATCCAAAAATAATGTCATCGACATAAATTTGAACTAGCAGAATATCTTTGTCCTTTTGCATGGTAAACAGGGTTGAATCAGAGTTACCCTTTTTGAAATTTCTTTCTTCAAGGAAATTCTTCAACCTGTCATACCAAGCTCTAGGAGCCTGTTTAAGACCATAAAGAGCTTTTCTAAGTTTGTAAACATGGTCGGGTTTATCAAATGATTCAAAACCTAAAGGCTGCTCTACATAAACTTCTTCCATAATATATCCATTTAAAAAGGCACTCTTTACATCCATTTGAAAGAGTGTGAAGTTTTTGTAGCAGGCATAGGCTAAAAGCATTCTAATGGACTCTAGTCTAGCTACAGGTGCAAAAGATTCCTCAAAATCAATACCTTCTTCCTGAGAGTATCCCTTAGCAACTAGTCTAGCCTTGTTTCTAACTACAAACCCACTTTCATCCAATTTGTTCTTGAAAACCCATTTAGTTCCTATAATGGGATGATCTTTAGGCCGTGGAACAAGTTCCCATACCTTGCTCCTTTCAAACTGATTTAACTCTTCTTGCATGGCCATAATCCAGTTCTCATCACTCTCGGCTTCTTCAAACTTCTTAGGTTCTATTTGAGAGATAAATGCCACATTGGCACAGAGATTCCTAAGAGAGGATCTAGTCTTAACTCCTAAAGAAGGATCACCTAAAATTTCTTCTATTGAGTGATTTCTAATATATTTCCAATCTCTAGGAAGATCTGCAGATTCAGCTTTGACAGGAACTATCTCAAGAGAACTAGAGGATGGTTCTAAAGATTTTTCTATTTGAAGAGAATCACTAGGCTTTTCTAAAGAAAGAGAATCCAATTGTTTTTCCAAAACATCATCCTCATCCACATTTATTGTGGGTTGAGGAGTCTCATCAAAATTAATATGAACAGATTCTTCAACAACTAGAGTTCTCTTATTGAATACCCTATATGCTTTGCTGGTAAGAGAATATCCCAGAAAAATTCCAAGATCAGATTTGGAGTCGAATTTTCCTAGATTATCCTTAGTGTTTAGAATGAAACATTTGCTTCCAAAGGCTCTAAAATACTTAACAGTAGGAGTTTTGCCATTCCATAGTTCATAGGGAGTTTTCTCAAGAATAGGTCTTATGGAGACCCGATTAAGCACATAGCAAGCTGTTGCAACAGCTTCAGCCCAGAAGTATTTGGGAAGAGTGTTCTCATTAAGCATAGTTCGGGCAAGTTCTTGGAGGGACCTATTTTTCCTCTCAACAACACCATTTTGCTGAGGGGTTCTAGGAGAAGAGAAGTTGTGCTCAATCCCATGTTTGAGACACAAGAGTTCGAATCTTTCATTTTCAAATTCTCCACCATGATCACTACGAATAGCAATTATGGTAAGCTCCTTTTCATTCTGAACTCTTTTCCTAAAACTAGAGAAGGTATCAAAGGTCTCATCCTTTGACTTCAGAAAATGAACCCAAGTGAATCTAGAGAAATCGTCAACAATGACAAAAGCATAGAATTTGCCTCCTAGACTGGCTACATTGGAAGGACCGAAGAGGTCCATGTGAAGAAGTTGGAGAGGCTTAGAAGTGGAGATTGCATTCTTTGATGCAAAAGAACTTTTGATCTGCTTGCCCATTTGACAAGCTTCACAGATTTTATCCTTCTCAAAGGATATCTTAGGAATACCTCTAACTAAATTCTCCTTAGTAATCTTAGCTAAGGTATCCATCCCTACATGTCCTAATCTCCTATGCCAGATCCAAGAGTCAATGGAAGAATTCACAGCAAAACATTTTTCAACAGATACAGTAATAACATCTAAGTCAATAGTATAGATGTTATCTTTCCTATAACCAGTGAACAGGGTTTTGTCATTAGATGCATCTTTAATTATACATGAGTTTGATTTGAAAATCACCTCATATCCTTTATCACATAACTGACTAATACTAAGCAGATTATACTTTAGTCCTTCAACTAACAGCACATTTTCAATAATAGGATTAGCACTGTTACCTATATTGCCGATGCCAACAATTTTGCCCTTTTGGTTTCCACCAAAAGTAACATTTCCTTTCTTTTTGTTGACAACAGCAAACATGGTTGAGTCTCCTGTCATATGCCTCGAGCATCCACTGTCGAGGTACCACTGGTTCTTTCCAGGAGAACACTCAACCTGCAAAACAGAAATCAGGTTGTCTTCTTAGGTACCCAAATCTTTTGGGTCCTTGAGTTAGGCCTGGTTCCCTTAGGAACCCATTGTAATTTGCTACCTGATTTCATACTGTTTGTTTTTAAAGGACATACAAAGGACTTATGTCCTACTTCATTACACATATGGCAGACAGTTGACTTAACAAAGTAATTCTTATAAGATTTCTTTTTGCAAAGCCTGTCATACCCTAAGCCAGTTTTATCGAATTGCATTCTTTGATCACTTATCAACATGTTCAGTTTATTACTACTAAGAGTCAATTTCTTAACAAAATAGTTTAAAAATTCATTTTTCTTTTTCAGTTCATACACTTCTTTTTCACGCTGATTGTTTTCATTTTCTTGCTTCTCAATTAAGCTTGCATTTTCCTTTTTCAATGCATTGTACTTAGTCTTTAACATGCTGAATTGTTTTACTAGATCATTAAAAGCATCTACTATATCTCCATCATCGTCATCAATTTCACTGTCACTTAAGGTACAAGGAGATATAGAACTAACCTTATCTTCGTGAGCCATAAAACAGAGGTTAGCAACTTCCTCATCTTCTGAAGAGGAAGTGTCACTTTCACATTCATCCCAGGTTGCCTTCATGGCCTTCTTCTTGAACTTTTTGGGATATTTCTTTGCCTGAGGACAATCTGCCTTCATATGGCCAGGCTTGCCGCAACCAAAACAGGTGATTTCCTTCTCCTTTTGAGGTTTTTCACCCTTTTGAAATCTTCTTCCCTGCATTCTCTTCCTTTGGAGGAATTTGCTGAACCTCCTAGTGATGAGAGCTATATCCTCATCATCTTCATCTACTTCTTCCTCATCAGATTCTTCATGTTTACTGGAGGAGGCAGAGGAGGCCTTCAGGGCAATGTCCTTTCTCTTAGAGACCTCTTTCTCTTTGAGGTCCTCCTTTTCATTAGCCCTCATTGTGATCTCATGCGTCATGAGAGATCCAATGAGCTCCTCAAGCTTCAAGGTTTTGAGATCCTTAGCTTCCTGAATGGCAGTCACCTTTGGTTGCCATGCTCTCGGTAGGCATCTCAGAAGTTTCCTTACCTGTTCTTCTCCTGAGTAAATCTTACCAAGAGCTTTAAGACCATTAGTAATGTTAGTAAATCGAGTAAACATGGAACTAATGGTTTCTCCTTTTTCCATGGAAAACAGTTCATATTCATGAACTAACATGCTTAATTTACTCTCTTTGACCTGGTTTGTGCCTTCGTGTGTGACCTCTAATAAGTGCCAAATTTCTTGAGCACTCTCACACCCTTGTACTCTATTAAACTCGTCTCTATTCAGAGCACAGTATAAGGTGTTTATTGCCTTGGCATTCAGGCTCAAGTTCTTCTTATCTGTATCATTCAGTTCATGTGAAGCCTTGGGAATCCTAATGCCATTTTCAGTTTTAAAAGCTGCATAAGGGCCATTTTCTATGTTGTTCCATAGTTCATAGTCCACAGCTTGAACGAATACTTTCATTCTGGACTTCCAGTAGACATAGTCACTCCCATCGAAGAAGGGAGGTCTATTTGTTGCTTGACCTTCAACTTGTGTAGGATAAGCGTTGAATGCCATTAAAGGAATGTATAACAGAATGTTTAACTACAGCTTAGACAAAGGTAACCTTGCTCTGATACCAATTGTAGGATCGGTATTGTCTAAGAGGGGGGTGAATTAGACTCTTTTTAATTTTAATTTGTAATCTAACCAATTTCTCTCTTGATTAAACTTAGAGTTAACACAAGTAATCAATATAATGTAAAGAGAGAGAGAGAGAAATTTGACACCAGTATTTTTACGTGGTTCGGCCAAACTGCCTACGTCCACGCTCCAAGGCACCCCCTTGAAGATTCCTTACTTCTCCTCAACGAGAAAACTTGATCGAGCTTTCGGGTGTCGATCCACAACCTTACACAATCCTGGATTGAACTTTACGGGCGTCAATCCACTGCCTTAAACAGATTTGAGTTTGTAAAATATTAAGCTCACACTACAATCTCACAAGATGAATCTCAAGTTAGGATTGAGAGATGTAGAGAGAAAATACAGAGAGTTTAAACTTTCGCAGCTCGGGCTCAGAATTCAAATTTGCAAAAGTTCTTTCTTCGTGTTCTGAGCTCGGCTTAAATACTCTGTATATTTTTGCTTCACAGAATTGAATGCTTCTTTCTTCAAATGGATAAAAGTTACCGTTGGGAAGCATCCGTACTGAAGCAGATATCCGTTGCATTTAGAGTCGCTGTTCGTCGTCGCCATTAAAGGTCTGGAGTTAATGCTGAAAACGACGTCACTGTAGCTTCGCGGCTAACTTTGAATTCTGGCGGAAGATTATAACCAGATGCAGCTTGTAAAATAATGCCACGTCATCGGTAAATGCAACTTGTAGAGCCATCGGCATATGAGGCTCCGAATGTAATCGGCAGCTGACTTAATATGTCATCGGTATAATAATCTTTGGATGCCATCAGTATTTGAAGTGTAAGACCCCATCGGTATTTGCATCTTGTAGGGCCATCGGCAGATGAGTCTTTGAATGCCATCGGCAGATGAGTCTTTGAATGTTTGTCGTCTAGTGATCGGCATGAGAAACCTTGAACGACATCGGCAGATGCAGCTACAAAGCAATCGGCATGAACATCTTTAAACACCATCGGCTTTTGTCGTTTAGTGATCGGCATGGCATCACTCTATTGAGAAGCAACTCCATCGGCAGGAATAGCTTCAGATGCTATGGGTAGATTTCATCTTGACACGTCATCGGCACAAGCATGCTATAAACGACTTCTTCTTCTGTCTTTTAGCAATCGGCAGAAGCCTTCATTTCTTTGTCGTCTTGTGATCGGCACAAGGAACAACTAATTTTAGCCCTGTTTAACTATTCAGCCCTGTATACTCAATACAATTTATTAGATAACTAAAAATACCCTTTTCAAGGGTATTTCCAAATAACCTCATATTCATTATTCTCATTAAATACACATAATCAAATTACATTAATCATCCTTTAAATACATCATCAAAAACATATTATGACTTAAACACTCTATAAGTCAACAATAACTATGTGCTTTCCATACACATAACTCGTTATCGAAGAGAGGTCCGAAGAAAAACTCAGATTAGCATAAAACATCTGAATAGCTACGGGATAAGAAAAGGATTCAACATCGAATAATCCTAATAACCCGAGAGCTTTCAAGGATTCAACAATATCCAAACCAGCTAAATCCTCAAACATAATACCACGACTCGGAATCAAAGATTTATGCTTAAAGTCATCGTGATACCTTGTCTCAGTAGCTTGAGTGAGGAAGTACAAAAATGGCCATTGAGTTGCACGAGGAAGCTCTTGTGACTGACGAACTGAGATTTTAGCCTTCTTCTTGGCCGGTGTCAGAATAGCACGGGATGAAGATGCCATATTGGATCGATTGAATAGCTTTCTGGAAGAGAAACTCGAAAGAGAAGGGGATTCTGAAGCGGAAACACAACGAGTAGGGCTGAAGCTTTTGAAGAAGCGGGAAAGATGAAGCGTCTTAAAACAGAAGAGTTTAAATGCCTTAGCGCTTCGCCCGACTAGAAAAAGACAAACTTGGAAATCGGATTGGCGCCCAATGGGTGACACGTGTCGGTAGATTAAAGAATATATCAACCGATGCCTATCGGTAGATATACATCATCCAATGCCTATCGGTAGATATACACCTTCCGATGCTTTCAAAAACCAAACTGCTTTAACACTCAAAGTTTACCAACGTAAGAAGAACCTTAGCTTTTCTCAACTCGAATGAGACCTAACCTTATTCTAATATTGTTGAAGGTCTTTTCATCCAAAGACTTGGTAAAGATATCAGCTAATTGATCTACAGAATTGACAAATTGTAAAGAAATATCACTTCGTTGAACATGATCTCTAATGAAGTGATATCTAACCTCTATGTGCTTTGTTCTAGAATGTTGGATAGGATTTTTGGGAATATTTATTGCACTGGTGTTGTCACACCGAATAGGAATCCTATCATAGAAAATATTGTAATCTTCTAGAGTCTGCTTCATCCACAACATTTGTGCACAACAACTGCCAGCAGCAATATATTCACTCTCAGCAGTTGACAATGCAACAGAGTTTTGTTTCTTAGAATACCAAGACACTAGAGATTCTCCTAGGAACTGGCATGTGCCACTAGTGCTTTTCCTATCAACTAGACTTCCAGCATAATCAGAATCTGAGTATCCTATAATATCAAAAGAAGTACCCTTCGGATACCACAATCCAAGATCATGAGTTCCACTCAAATATTTAAATATTCTCTTGACTGCATTTAAGTAGGATTCCTTATGGGCAACTTGGAACCTAGCACATAGACAGACACTAAAGAGTATATCTGGCCTACTAGCAGTCAGATATAGCAATGAACCAATCATACCACGATATTTTTTAATATCAACACTTATTTCTTTTTCATATTTATCTAATTTAGTTGTGGTACTCATGGGAGTCCTGGAAGGCTTAGAGGATTCTAATCCAAATCTTTTTAGGAGGTCTTTGATGTATTTTTCTTGGCAGAAGAAGATACCATCAGATTTTTGGCTAATTTGGAATCCTAAGAAGTACTTTAGTTCTCTCATCATAGTCATTTCAAACTCACTTTGCATATCAGAAGCAAATCCATCACAAAGTGAAACATTTGTAGACCCGAATATGATATCATCTACATAGATTTGAACAAGGAGAATGTCATTGTCCTTTTGCAAGGTAAAAAGGGTTGAATCGGTATTACCCTTTTTGAATTTCCTTTCCTCAAGCAAATTCTTCAACCTATCATACCAAGCTCTAGGAGTCTGTTTAAGTCCATAGAGAGCTTTCCTAAGTTTGTAAACATGGTCAGATTTCTCATGATGCTCAAAACCTAAGGGTTGCTCCACATAAACTTCTTCCATGATATAACCATTCAAAAATGCACTCTTTACATTCATTTGAAAGAGTGTGAAGTTTTTGTAACATGCATAGGCTAGGAGCATTATAATGGATTCTAGTCTAGCTACGGGTGCAAAGGTTTCCTCAAAATCAATTCCTTCTTCTTGATTGTAACCTTTGGCAACTAGTCTAGCTTTGTTTCTGACCACAAATCCATTTTCATCCATTTTGTTCTTAAATACCCATTTGGTTCCAATAATTGGATGATCAACTAGTTTTGGAATAAGTTCCCAGACATTGTTCCTTTCAAATTGGTTTAATTCTTTCTACATAGCCATAATCCAGTTTTCATCCTGCTCTACTTCCTCGAATTTCTTAGGTTCTATTTGGGAAATAAACGCAACATTGGCACATAGATTCCTAAGAGAAGATCTAGTCTTTACTCCTAATGAAGGATCACCTAAAACTTCATCTAAAGGATGGTTTCTTACATACTTCCAATCTCTAAGCAGAGCTGCTGATACATCTTTGATAGGAACAATTTCTAGAGAATTTGAAGAGAGTTCTAAGGATTTATCATCTTGATGGTGATCAGTAGGCTTGTCTAAGGAAAGAGAATCCAGATGATTTTCTAAAGAGTCATTCTCATCCACATTGATTGTGAGTTGAGGAGATTCATCAAAATTGACATGAACGGATTCTTCTACTACTAGAGTTCTTTTATTGAATACCCTATATGCTTTACTAGAAAGAGAATAACCGAGAAAAATTCCAAGATCAGATTTGGTATCGAATTTTCCTAATTTATCTTTAGTGTTAAGAATGAAACACTTGCACCCAAAAGCTCTAAAATATTTGACAGAGGGAGTTTTTCCATTCCAAAGCTCATAAGGAGTTTTCTCAAGAATTGGTCTTATAGAGACCCTATTAAGCACATAGCAAGCTGTTCAAACAGCTTCAGCCCAGAAGTATTTTGGAAGGGAATTTTCATTTAGCATAGTCCTAGCAAGCTCTTAGAGTGATCTATTCTTTCTCTCAACAACACCATTTTGCTGAGGGGTTCTATGAGAAGAGAAATTGTGCTCAATTCCATATTTGAGACACAAGAGTTCAAATTTCTCATTTTCAAACTCTCCACCATGATCACTACGAATAGCAACTATGGTGAGCTCCTTTTCATTTTGAACTCTCTTCCTAAAACTAGAGAATGTATCAAAAGTTTCATCCTTTGACTTAAGAAAAAATACCCAAGTGAATCTAGAGAAGTCATTGACAATGATATAGGCATAGAATTTTCCTCCTAAGCTGGCTACATTAGAAGGACCGAAGAGGTCCATGTGAAGAAGTTGAAGAGGCTTAGAAGTAGAGATTGCATTATTAGATGCAAAGGAACTTTTGATCTGCTTGCCCATTTGACAAGCTTCCCAGACTTTATCCTTCTCGAAAGATATTTTAGGAATCTCTCTAACTAAATTACCCTTAGTAATCTTAGCTAAGGTATCTATACCTACATGTCCTAATCTCCAATGTCAAGTCCAGCAATCATTAGAAGAATTTGCAGCAAAATATTTTTCATCATTGCAAACAATATTATCTAAATCAATGATATAAATATTTTTTTTCCTATAACCTATGAACAGAATCTTACTATTTGAGACATCCTTAATTATGCAGGAATTTGATTTAAAGGTTACCTTATATCCCTTATCACACAACTGACTAATACTAAGCAGATTATGCTTTAATCCTTCTACTAACAGCACACTTTCAATAATAGGATTAAAGCTGTTACCTATATTGCCGATGCCAACAATTTTGCTCTTTTGATTTCCACCAAAAGTAACATTTCCTTTCTTTTTGTTGACCACAGCAAATTTGGTTGAGTCTCCTGTCATATGCCTCGAGCATCCACTGTCGAGGTACCACTGATTTTTCCCTGGAGAGCACTCAACCTGCAAAATAATGATCAAGTGGTCTTCTTAGGTACCCAAAAAATTTGGGTCCTAGCGTTAAGTCTGGTCCCCTTAGGAACCCATTGTAATTTACTACCAGCTTTCATATTGTTTGTTTTTAAAGGACATATAAAGGATTTATGTCCTACTTCATTGCAAGCATGGCAAACAGTAGATTTAACAAAGAAGTTCTTATATACTTTCTTTTTACTAAAACCATCGTAGCCTAAACTGCTTTGTCAAATGTTACTCTTTGATCACCTAACAGCATGTTCAGATGTTTACTACTATTAGTGAATTTCTGGACAAATTCATTCAGTTTTTCATTTTTGCTTTTAAGTTTAGTTATTTCCTTTTTCTGCAGATTGTACTCACTTACATGCTTCTCGATCAGACTTGTATTTTCCTTTTTCAATGCATTGTATTTAGTTTTTAGCATGCCAAACTGTTTAACTAAATCATTGAATGCATCAATTAAATCTCCATCTTCAGTTTCACTATCACTGGAAGAAATGCTAACCTCATTATCGTGTGCCATGAAGCAGAGGTTGACTACTTCCTCATCTTCTGAGGATGTGTCACTCTCACTATCGTCCCAAGTCGCTTTCATAGCTCTCTTTTTGAACTTCTTAGGACCTTTCTTAGCTTGAGGACATTCGGTCTTCATATGTCCTGGCTTTCCGCATTCAAAGCAGGTGATTTTCTTCACCTTTTGAGGCTTTTCTCCTCTAGAGAATTTCCTTCCATGCATCCTTTTTCTTTGGAAGAACTTGCTGAATCTTCTGGTAATAAGAGCAATGTCATCATCTTCATCTTCTTCCTCAGAGTCATCTTGTTTGCTCGAGGAAGCCTTAAATGCTATATCCTTCTTTTTGTTGATCTCCTTTTCTTAGAGATCTTCCTTGTCATTGGCTCTCATGGTTATCTCATGAGTCATCAAAGAGCCAATGAGCTCTTCAAGCTTGAGCACTTTAAGATCCCTAGCCTCTTGTATTGCTGTCACTTTCGGTTGTCAAGCTCTATGTAGGCATCTTAAGATTTTTCTTACTAGTTCTTCACCTGAGTACAACTTACCAAAGACTTTTAAACCATTAGTAATGTTAGTGAATCGAGTAAACATAGAAGAAATAGACTCATCCTTTTCCATGGAAAACAGTTCGTACTCATGTACAAGCATGCTTAATTTACTCTCTTTAACTTGATTTGTTCCCTCATGTGTAACTTCTAATAGATGCCAAATTTCCTGAGCACTATCACACCCCTGAACTCTGTTAAATTCATCTCGATTCAGAGTACAGTATAGGGTGTTTATAGCTTTGGTATTTAGGCTCAGGTTCCTCTTATCGGACTCAGTTAATTCAGAAGAGCCCTTAGGAATACTTTTTCCATTTTCAGTTTTCATGGCCTTGAAATGACCATTCTCTATTATACTCCAAATCGCATAGTCCATAGCTTGAACGAATATTCTCATTCTTGCCTTCCAGTAAACATAATCACTGCCATCGAACAGTGGTGGACGAGAAATGGACTGACATTCTACGTGCGTAGAGCTTGTGTTGAATGCCATTATAAATATATATCACAGAGTATTTAAACACAACTTAGACAATGTTTAACCTCGCTCTGATACCAATTGTAGAATCGAAATTGTCTAAGAGGGGGGTGAATTAGACTTTTTAATCTTTTTAAACTAACAGCAAACAATAAAGCACTAAACGTAAAAGAGAGAGTGAGAGTAAAAATGACACCAGAGTTTTTACGTGGTTCGGCCAAAAACTTCCTACGTCCACGCTTCAAGGTTTTTTCCTTGAATATCCTTTCCTTCTCCTCAGAGAAAAATACCAGATCGCACTTCACGGGCGTCGATCTACAGCCTTTTACAACAACTGGATTGTTCTTCACGGGAGACAATCCACTGCCTTTTACATAATCGTAATTATGTAGTATTCAGCACAAACTACACTCTCTCAAAGATTGAATCTCAAGTTACAGAGTAGAGAGATGTAGAATACAGAGTATTAAGATTTTTGGCTCGTTAGGGCTCAATAGCAGTTTTTGCAAAAGTTCTTTCTTCGAGCTATCTCTTTGGTTTATATACTCTGTCTCTTCTATGCTCTTAATCTTTAATGCTCCATATCTGAATATGGAAACTTTATGACCGTTGAAAAAGCATCCGTACAGAGACAGCTAGCCGTTGTTTTCTGGAGTTGCTGTTCGCTCGTCACCATTAATGCTCTGGAGTTTAAGTTCTGGACGAGGTCACTGTAGCTTCGCGGTATATTTAAATTCTGGCGGAAGATACTGTACACCGGAAGATGTTGCCTTTGAAATGCTTGAACCGCCATCGGTGAATGCGACTTCACACTGCTTGAACCGGTATCGGTAAATGCGACTTTATACTGCTTGAACCGGTATCGGTAGATGCAACTTTATACTGCTTGAACCGGTATCGGTAGATGCGACTTTACACTACTTGAACCGGTATCGGTAGATGTAACTTTAAAATCCTTGAACCGGTATTGGTAGCGATAGATGTAATTCTGAGTCACTTTTCACTGGTAGATGTATTCAGAAATTTGTCGTCTAGCTATCGAAGGATGTAATCTTTGTCGTGTAGCTATCGGCCGAAGTAATCTTTGGAAGACTTTGAAACGCCAGCGGTAGATGTAGTTTTTTTGTCGTTTAGCTAGCGGAAGATGTAAACTTTCATTTGTCGTTTAGCGAGTGGCAGATGTAGGCCTTTTTGAAATACTCCGCCTTTGTCGTTTAGCTGGCGGAAGATGTAGTTCTTTAAAGCGCCAGCAGTAGAAATTGTTCTTTGAAATGCCATCGGAAGATGTAAATTTCTTTCTCATTTTCAACCTTGTTTAATTATTAAGCCCTGAACACTTAACCACATTTGTTAGACAACTAAAATACCCTTTTCAAAAGGGCATTTCCACATGAGTTAGAGAAAACATATAATGAGATTAATATTCAATTTATTAACCAACAGATTAAACTCATATGCATAATTCATCATTTTCATATATTTAACATAATCAAATTACACTTCAAATACATCATCAAAAACATCGTTAGACTTAAACACTATTTAAGTCAACAAAACCTTTGTGTGGTTTTTATTTCTTATAAACTTGAATCTTTGCAGATCTGAAGGTTATCAGGTTCGATCTCGATTCCTACGAAGCACAAACTCAAAGTCTTATATCAAATTACACGTTTTTACGTCTCTTTTAAAATTTAAAAATAATTTTGTAGAGAACAAGAATAATTAGACGAAACTCTACACTCTTATTTATTGTCATAATTTTCACAACGAGTTTCTAAGCCTTTTAATCGAGTTAAAGGGAAGTCATGCATTTTGTATTAGAATTGAAGGAATCGATATTTGTTTTAAATATCTTTTATATTATTCTTTGTTTACTTTTAGCTTATTACAAGGCTTACTATTAATCTTATATTGTAACTAAATGTTAAATTGTGAATTTGTTGCACAGTGAAGATGAAATCAATTGAAATATAAATCTCCTCAAGAGAATAGTCACAAATTTAGGGAAAAAAACCTAAAACTCAAAAATCACAAGACTACGTAAATATTCTGTGAGAGAGATGGAAAGAATCTTTAATAATAGACAATTAATGATTCCCTCAACATTGCTTTTCTTCCACTATAAAAACGTCACTTTCGCAACACACACATTCCACTTTTGTACTCTTAAGTAACTTTGCCTCTACACATGCTTGATATGTATTTTCTATCCTAATTACAATTGTCTTTCAAAAATTCTACTTATCTTACTTCCTATCAAAGTTCGTAGTATTGATAAATATTGAATGATGTTAGGATTTTCTTTGATTTCTTTTTCTTAATACCGTTACATGAATATGTTTTTAATGAAATTAATTTTTTATTTAAAAAATGTTTTTTTTACATCTGAAGAAATTGTAAACAGTATCCCTAGTTAAGTCCTTCAAGTTTTGGCAATGAATCTCGTGACATTAATTTTAATAAATAATTAAAAAAATGATCAAAGATAAGAAGAATCTTGATGTGAAATCATAAGCAACATCATGGAGCGAGTACTGCAGCTTTAAATGGAACCGACCACACTCGATTAGTGCCTCTCATAAGATATTTTTCCAAAGGCAAAAGCAGCCTAACCACGTGGTATTATAAAGGTGTAAAATGAGTGAGCCGATACTGAAAAAATCCGGCTCACCGAGTCTTGCAAGTCTAACAAGCCAAGTCTAACTAGTCAATACAAAATTTTTTTAACTTGAGCCGAGCTGCACAAAGAGCTTAATGGGCAGAGCCAACATAAATGATTTCAATTTATTAATGTATATTTAAAAAAAAATTAAGTATTAAAATTATAATAAATATTTATCATTTTTAGATTATATTTATCCAGTCAAATTTTTTTCTACACATTTTGACTAGCAAGAATGATTGACAAAAAAAGTAAAATAAAAAATAAGAGGGACAACAATAAGAATTTTCAATTCTAATCCCACAAATGTCTAATCAAGATTGTTACAAAGAACATTTAGTTACATTGAATATAAAATTTTTAACATTACCCATTTATATCTTCTTGGACAGTCGCGCTCACTTGTGAACTCGCGAGTTGACTCATTTGGTCTGATCCTAGACGGGATTGTGAGCCCAAATTATTGAACTTGGCTTGGCGTCTTAGATCAGACCAAATTCGACCTGTTACTGTAGTGAGCCAAGTTGAGCTAGGCCCGTTACAATAACGGGCATAGCGGACAGACTGGCGAGTTAGCTCGTTCGTTTGCCATCTTTACGTGGCATCCACTTTTTTTCTTTTAGGCCACAAAAATGCCGTTACATGGCCTTTTTAACGCTGTCCAAACAAACTCGAAAAAGCGGTCACTACAGGCTAAGATTTTGATGCTCGTTATAACACCGTCATTTGTCCCTTCAGATCTTAACAGATGCTGTTCTAGCCCCTGAATTCGCTACTCTAGATTTCCCACCACTTTTGGACCACGTGGAAATATCTTCCGTCCTACGTGGTCTTTTGTGGGCCCATTCACATTGCCATTTTCCACGTCATTCCCTCCACCTTTTACCTTTTTTCCCTTTTTTATCTCTTTCTTCCTCCTGCCTTTCGTCTCGTCCTGGTCTATCTCCTCTTCGCCGAACGTGGGCTGGAAATGAAGGTTGAGAGTTAAATTGTACGATTCTTCTGGCGGGAAAGTTGCTCTTTATGATTCCCAATGGTGGAGGTGTTTGATTCGTGATGGATCGAGCTTTGTTTTGTGGTCGCTGAAGCGCTGAAAGCTAAAGGTAGCCATTGTCTTTCACAATATGTTTTAAACCTTTCGATGCAAGTAGATTTGTAATTTTTCTTTTTATATTTCTCTAAGTTTAGTGTTTTTCCTGCGATATTACATTTACAAAGTTGATACAATTTATTTTTTATCTTGGAATTTGTGCTTTGGTAGCAGAACAGAATGATTCTTGATGAATATATACATATATGAACGTTTGACTTCAATTTAACTGGGTTCTTGGTTCACGTTTACCTTGCGCGGGATAAAATGATACTGCAACTTTTTTTTTGGTCTTCGGCCAAACTCGTATTCGCTAAAATCTGTTGTTGGGTTTGGAGTTAGATTGCTTGATTATGGCTTATGAAACATCTCCTTTTTGAAATTGCTAACGAGAAGCTATTATTTGAAGCTGCCAAATTGTCATACACGACCTTAAATTTCCATAGCAAAAATAGGGGTTTTCTTATGCTTAACGTTAGCAGCGTGTTGTATTTAGAGAATCTCTTTCCAGCTTCTGACTTTTTATACCATAATCCTTGGACAAGGTCTTTTTTGTTCTTTATTGGAATATTTTCCTTTTTCTTACCCAGTGTATCCTTTAGTTTGCTCTCGTGGTCGGTTCAAAGGTCCATATTTTCTAGATTGAGTCTTGGAAAATAACTTGTACGTCTCCTCTACAAATTTAAACCTTCCTTATCATCATTCATCCTCAATTGGGTTGTAGGGAGTGTCAAACCTAATGAGCCTCAATGGTGATCATTATAAAGAATTTCAAGAACAGAATTTCATTCTGCAAGATGAAGAAAAGGGGGTTATTTGTGAAGTTACTTGCAAGAAACAAAGACTACCGGAGAATTATAAGTTGAAAAGCAACGCAATAGTGAATGATGTACAAGATAGGAAAGGAGAGGCTGTTCAACTCTGGGATGTTATACCAGAACGGCAGCTGCAGCCTCAAGAATCAATGGTTTGTTGGGAGAGATTTCTAGATCTTAGTTCCCTCAAGGTTTTGCTTGTTGAAAATGATGATTCAACTCGTCATATTGTCAGTGCACTGCTTCGCAATTGCAGTTATGAAGGTTTGTTACTCGGTCCTTATGATGTTTATTCCTAGATTCAGTTATCTTATACTGCTGTAATAATAGTTTTGACCATAATAATAGTTTTCAGTTCACCTGTAGTCATGTTTTTTTTAAATTTATCTTCTGGAGCCAGGAAAGATTGTTTCTTCTATCTATAATATGAAGTGAGCAGATTTTTGCAAGCTGTGATTAGTCACACAAATATTTTCTGTCTTTTGGCTATTGCAAGCATAGTCGATCTTTAAAAATTTACTGAGAATAACACTACTGATTTTGACACTTTTTCTTTCAAATGGGGGAGAGTGTTTCTTGTTTTCATTGAGCAAATTACTTTTCAGGAACTAGAATTAAAATGGTGGGTGTTTCATGTTATGATTGAATGATTGATGTAACTCATACAGACAAGAACCTTCTATTATATGGTCTTATTAGAAAAACAAAAACAAAGAATCGCTAACCGTAGCCAATATTTCCTTTTCCATTTATTTGTCTACGTCTAAGGATTATCAGATATATGGAGCATCTTCTCATAGTTGTAAGTTTATTTTTTGTCAGTTATTGAGGCTGCAAATGGATTACAAGCATGGAAGATACTAGCAGATCTAAGTAATCATATTGATCTTATCCTCACCGAGGTGGTAATGCCTTGCTTTTCTGGGATTGGATTATTATGCAACATTATGAACCATAAAACAAGAAACAATATTCCTGTGATTAGTAAGTTCTACTAGACTAATGTTTTTCAGTGATTTTAGTGTCGGGTCTTTTCAGTATACTTGTGACAGCTTATCAAGTACTTACAAAAAAATGACAGCCCATCAAGTAGATGATTTTAACGAAGGTTTCTCGTGAGACTTTGTGTGCAGTGATGTCATTTCATGATTCAATGGGTTTAGTCTTTAAATGTTTGTCAAAGGGTGCTGTTGATTTTTTAGTGAAGCCCGTGAGAAAGAATGAGCTTAAAATTCTTTGGCAGCATGTTTGGAGAAGATGCCACACTGTGAGTAGCAACCAATTTCTATTTCAGAATCAAGATCTCAGAATACATTGTGTGGTTGATTTCTTAATCTAGTTTCTAGTACATTTCATTTCTTGAACGAAGTAAAGGCGTGAAATCTTTACCAAATTCTCTCCTTTTCACAGTTTAATGGCTTGATTAGTAATTTCCCTAGTTGGGAGTTAATCTCATTTCTTTCATTGTAATCATATAAGCTGAATATTTTACTTATAACGCATGATGATGTGTCAGAAATATGGTTAATGGTCACTAATTTTCCTTAGTCCAGCGGCAGCTGGAGTGAAAGTGGCATACAGACTCAAAAGTCTGTGAAGTCAAAAGGCGTTAGAAATATAGGAAACAATATTGGCAGCGACGATCAAGAAGACAACAAGACTAATTTGAATATTGAAGTTGATTGTGGGAATGGGAGTGGCACTCAGGTGAGTTCTGGCTGAGAGGTTAGCAAGATCTTGATGGTCAATGAAGCGAATTCGTGGTTTGTAGATTCTAATTTTGCAAATTTAACGACATTCTCTATAGGATGAAATCTGATCAATTGGTCTTTAACAGCATGAGTAGATTTTTATTATGAAATTTTTTCTTGAATTAGGTAGAATGTGGTTTTTTCTTTTCATCTTTATTGCCTTTGTTCTCCATTGGTTCTTTCCCATTGTTAATTTGATCGGGGATATTAACTATTTTTCTGGATCTTATTATATATATTTATGTATGTATATATATTGCTTTATTATTACTATTATATTTTTTCTCTCTTACACTTTAGTAAAAATGTAAAATTGAGGGGACTAGTAAAAATTTCTTTCTTTTTGTATTCAGGGAACCACAAAATTTGACAAAGAACTATGTCATGTGATAAATTAACTTAAAAAGGGTTCTCTTCTTTATGCTCCGTACTAGTTATTAGCATAGTGAATTGATTGTCTAGGCAGTCTAATGTTGTACAGATCTTGGAAGAATTTGCTACTTATTTGGAAATTTTCACTCTAACGAGTGTCAGTGTCATAGATAGATCCCATTGAGCAACCTTCCTAATGCAGGGCTCTTGGACCAAACAGATCGTGGAAGTTGAAAGCTCAAGAGATGTGTCTGAGCGTGCAGATAGTACTTGCGCAGTTGCGCTCAAGTTGTACGCTCAAACGAAAAAGCATTTGGTGAATGTTCCCCTTCCTCCAACAAGGAAGTTCCAGGAACAGAACAACCGACCGGGTATATCTTTAAATTTTACATGGCATTTTTTATTTTTCCTCTAAATAAGTCTTGTTTCATCTTTCTTCAGATAGTGTTGCCAATTTGGACAAGGGCATGACTATCCCGCCAAAGAATCTAGATTTCGAGCTTGACCTCTCAAATGAGGTTTCAATCAAATATGCCTCTGTAAAACAAAAGAACACTGTTCTTGAGATGGGAATCAACAAACTCAACGAGCAGTTGAATAATGAACTCTTGAAACTGAATTCTGGAAGTACCACTAACAAGATAAAGTGTGAAGATGTCGCTCTGAAAGGTCTAACTAGTGATATCATTGATCCTCAGATGATAACTCAGTGTCTACAGTTCCCAACGAACATCTAAAAATTTCAGATATCATGAGCAAAGCTGCATCAGATTCAGATGGAGCATCACCAGAGCTTACTTTAAAAAGAATAAGAGGAGCTGCAGACTATCAAAATGTTACGAGACGTTCAGTGTCCACGTCTTTTTCCAGGTAAAATAAGGGGGCCAAAATATGGAAATAAATCTCTTGTCTTCTTCCTTAGTGATTTGGAAGTTCTCAGTTACTATTATTTTTAACTGAATAACATCATCTATATAACTGAAGGTACAACGCAGCCTCAAATTTTAACCTGGCTCTTACTGTGCAAGTGGAAAGCATTTCTTCCATGCAAAATTGTAACGCTCCATATTTTTAAATTCATATTTTTCTGAATTTGAAACCTTAATTTGAAAATCCTAAAAAAATTTCCCAAATTGATAAATATCAAATTATGTTTAAATTCGAACGTGATAACCATAATTTCAAAATATTTGCAAGCCTTGAATAAAATTATTAAATGTGTGGAACCTTTTAAAACAATGTTCAAACATTAAATAATTTGGTCAAAATTGAAATAAATGTATAATTAAAATCATTCATAAAACTTTATTAACGATAAATTCAACATAATTTATTTAAGATTTCAACTTAAATAAAAATATGAAAAATTATCGAAAACTAAAACATACTAATTTAAATTCCTCCCTCCGACTCAAAAATATTTTTTTAATCAGATAAAAAACTCACATACATCACAAAATTTTAAACTTGAGGATAACTCAGTAAGCGAAAATACGTAAATGTACAAAATTAACATTATATTTTATCAAGTCCCGATTTAACAGTTACATACTGGTTGAAACTCATTTTTCAACCTTCGTTCAGACTTAGTCATCTCATTGTCATTCAGACTTTATCTTCTCATTTTCATTCAGACATAATCATTTTATTGTTGTTCAGGCGTAGCTATCTCATTTTCGTTCAGACATAGTCATCTAATTGTTGTTCAGACGTAGCCATTTCATTTCATTCAATCTTAGTCATCTCATTGTCGTTCAGGCTTTGCTATCACATGTTTTCCGTTAATTACATCATATTCATACAAATACAAAATGTTCAATCAATTTTATATTTATACAATTCTAATATCAATGCCTAAACATGTAATAAAATAGTTGTAAAAAAATAACATAGATTTTTGAGATGTAGGGGAGTAACCAAAACGTTGAAAACGTGATTTTTTCACTTATCTGGATTCCGAGAGGTTTGGGTTATCGAGATTTTACCAATATTCCAAATAATATTCTGTCTAAATAAAATATTGGTATTAAATTCCAATAATAATAAATCCAATTTCAAAAGAATTTAATCAGAAATTTCTTATGTGTACTCTTAGGTCGGATATGGTCGAATTGGATCGATTCAGACGACTTTCGAGATTTTTATTTTCTAAATAAATTTTTTGATATTAATTTTTCATTTTAATAAATCCATTTAAAAAATATTTAGGTAGAAATGTATTACCAGTTTATTCTTAGATTGTTTCAGATAGCAATCTGGTTCGGTCTGGGTCAATTATGGTCGAAAATTAGGGTTGGGTCCGATTCAGTTGGACCAGTTCTGGTTATGTTGGGTCGATTCTGGTTCAGTTGAGCCGGTTTGGTTTGCTGGGCCGATTCGGTTAGCTGGACCAGGTTGGATTGGCTGAACCAGTTTAAGTGGACCGGGTTAGGCTTTAAAGAAAAACTTGAATCCTTCTTCTTTCTTCTTCCTTCTTCTTCTTCGCGGTTCCTTCTCATTTCTCCTTTGTCGCGCACACCAGAACACCAGAGAGGGATCGTCGGAGGGAGGATTCTTCGCATCGAAAGAGGTTCGTCGGAGTGTTGCAGGAGGTCTCAGCCAGAGAAGAGTTTCGGCAGAGATTCGTTTGAAGTTCTTGGAGAACCACAATTGATTTTGGGAGGCGACTGGTGATCGGAGACCGAAGGAAACTAGGTAAGAACTCTTCTCTGAATAAGAACTTGAGAGAGGGAAATTCGAGATCAATCGGAGTTTTATCTTGTAAATCTGATCTCAATTCGGATTTCCAGAGATATTATCTGTAGTTTAAGGGTTATGAAGGTTTAAATAAAATTTTATTCTGATTTCTAAATGATTTTTTTTTTTAGCTGAAAACATCTGATTTGCTGTTTTTGATTGGTTTAAAAACGGTATTCATGTGATTCTTAAGGATTTTAAGAATCAAATCATAGATTAGGTTTTAACTTTGGATTGATTTGGAAATTTGATATTAGAATTTGATAATTGTTACAATCTTCATTCCTTAAAAGAAATTTCATCCTCGAAATTTAAATTATTACCTGAATAGCTCCCACTAGATCTTTCTGATGTCCTTTTTTCTTTTCCAAGTTGCTTCATTGATGTTTCGATTTCTCCATACCACTCTGATAGGAACCCACCATTTCGGTTCACATATGCAAGGAGGAAACGAGGCCAAGCAAGGACATAACTATGTTTTTCTTATGTGCTTCTTATGCTTTAGGTTATTTCTATATAATTAGTTTTTCTTATAAACTGAATAGGGGTAAAAGGGGAATTACATGTTGAAATTCTGTTGAGAAGAGAAGGTTATACGGGTAGTGAGGAGGGAAGTGAAGGGGGAGGAGAGATCAACAGAGTGGAGAGAGAAAGGCTCTCAAATCCCCTTCGATTTACATAGTCTGGATTATGGGTTTTATACTATTAATATTACTGTTCTTGTTTGGCAAATTCTCTGGATTTTGATCTAGTTGCAGTGTTCATATCATTGGTATGAGAGCTTGATCCTGCACAATGGATGGGAAGAAACAACAACAGTCAGGGATAGGAAAATCGGGCATGACAGAGAAACATTTGGTTCAAGGTGAAATATGGCAGGAAATGGGCATGGTCAAGGAAAGCATCGCTAGGCTGCCAGAATTGCAGAGGCATGTGGCTCGACTGCCGAAGTTGGAGAGAAATTTGGCCCTATTAACGACGAAGATGGACTCCTTAGCTGAGGCAGTGCATTCTGCACTACCAAGGCAGTGGGATAAGGGGAAGCAAACAATGGACACTGAACCCGCAGGACAATAAAGTTGTCAGGGGGAGGTATTCTGAGGCAGAAATGGAGAAGAAGGATGGCGAGATGAGCACTTGAAACGGCGATTGGAGATGCCAGTGTTTGCTGATGGGGATTCAGATGATTGGGTATTCAGGGTTGAGCGTTTCTTTGTGCTCCAACCTCTATCGAAACAAGAGAAGTTCCATTGGGTGGTGGTTCATTTGGAGGGGGAGGCGTTAGCTTGGTTCTAGTGGGAAGAACGTCGTCATCCATTCCGCAGTTGGATGGATTTCTGGTGCCTGTTAGTGGAGCGCTTTCGATCATCCTTCGAAGGGACACTGTCGGAGAGATTTTTGCAGTTGAAGCAAGCAGGGTCAGTCCGGGAGTATCGCCAGAGATTCGAGAGGGCAGCATCTCAATTTTCCGACTTGCCAGAAGACCTGCTAGAGGCTCAGTTTGTGACGGGGCTGCAATTGGAGATTCGCGCAGAACTTCTTGTGCTCCGACCAACGGGACTCGACCAGCTAATGCTCACGACTTAAAGGATCGAAGATAAACACTCCCTTCTCCACAGTCGGGTTCGGGTCAGGGGGTTTGGGACAGGGGCCGGCCAGAGTTGGGTCGACAGCCTATATACTGCCCCATATCGCTGCGACTTGCAGCGCATCAGATAACCCGCCCAAAGCACTGTAGCCCACTCCCACCTACGCAACCTTACCAGCTCCCAGAACCACGGCGATAGCTTAGCCAGTTCAGCCGGCATCGTCGTTTCGTCAGTAGTCTAGTGCAGAGATAGCGCGAAAACGAGAACGGGGACTGTGTTATTGGTGTGATGAGAAATTTCACCTCAGGCATCGATGCAAGGCGAATGACCTCCTGGTCTTGGTCTGCCAGGAGGCAAAGGAGGTCACAGATCCGCCGGAGGACGAAGGGGAGACCCTGGCGACCAATGAAACACCCACAGAGTTCGCTGAATTCGCTCAACTATCCATGAACTCTGTGATGGGCTTCTCATCACCCGACTCCATAAAAGTTCGTGGCTCATCCTTGGGTAGAAATGCTAGCGGCATGCATCATTCAACCGAGCTACAATCCGTTCTTGAGCCCAGTGATATTAGTTAAAAAAAAGGATGAGAGTTGGCTTTTTGTGTGGATTACCGAGCCCTTAACAAGGTCACTATCCCAAATAAATTTCCAATTCCACGGGTCGATGAACTTTTGGATGAACTATCTGGGGCGACCATTTTTTCGAAACTAGACCTGAAGTCGGGATATCATCAAATACGAGTACGACCGAAGGACATTCCGAAGACGGCATTTCGCACACATCACGACCATTATGAATTCTTGGTAATGCCGTTGGGGCTAACCAATGCCCCGTCAACATTTCAAGCTTTGATGAATCAACTCTTTAAGCCTTTCTTGCGACATTTCGTCTTAGTTTTCTTTGATGATATTCTCATCTATAGCACCGATATTGAGCGACATCTACAGCATTTGCATACGGTACTCACGGTGTTGAAGGAGCAAAAATTGTATGCTAACCCTTCTAAATGCTTCTTCGCTCAACCACAGCTGGAGTACCTAGGACATGTTATCTCGGCTGAGGGTGTTTTCGTTGATACATCTAAAATTGAAGTGATGCTATCGTGACCGACACCCCGGACCTTGAAAGAGTTGAGAGGTTTTTTGGGGTAGACTATTACAGGCGCTTCGTGTCCGGTTATGGTAAAGTGGCCTCTCCATTGACGAGCCTCCTGAAGAAAGATGTCTTTCGTTGGTCAGAGGATACAGACAAGCTGCTATGACGACGGTACCAGTCTTGGCTTTACCGGATTTTTCTAAATCCGTTTGTATTGGAGACAGATGCGTTCGGTAGTGGCATTGGGGCAGTCCTTATGCAAGAGGGTTGGGTTATTGCTTATTTCAGCCAAACATTGTCACCGCGAGCCCGATTGGAGTCGGTATATGAGAGGGAATTGCGAGCCATAGTTCTATCGATTATCAAATGGCGGCCTTATTTACTTGGCCGTCATTTTATCGTTCGCATGGATCAGCGCAGTCTCAAGTATTTGTTAGAGCAGCGTTTAGTGAGTCCTGAGCATCAAAAGTGGATGACAAAAATCATGGGGTATGGCTTTGAAATTCAATATTGAGCAGGCTTAGAGAACAAGGCAGTTGACGCATTATCCCGTAGGCCGGAACCGACAACACTGGCCACCGTCTCATTTACAACACTATTACTATGACAGGATATACGGAACGAGATATTGAACGACAAGGAATTGTCACTTATCCTTACTCAGCTTCAACATCAATCGGGGACCCCAATGGGGTATTCCTTGCAAAATGGGCGAATGTATTTGATAGGAATCCACAATTGAAATTCACATACGCAAGGAGAAAGAAAGACTCAACCATGGCATATATTTGTTTTTCCTAGCTATGTTTTTATTTTGTTATTTTTGTTATGCAATGAGGAGGGGCAAAGAGTGAAATGAGATTAGAATTCTGTTAGGGGGGAGGCGGTTATAGAGGAGTGGAGGAAAGAGAGAGGGGATATGCAGAATCTGTGAGGGAGAGAAGTGGGGCTCTCGAATTCCCTAGCATAGTGTTTATCTTTTCTGGTTTTGTTTGGCTGTTGGAATGCTATAGTTCTTTTGGTTTGTGTTGTTGTGTATTCTGGATTGTTATCTGCAAAGAATAGGAGTCCTAACATTGGTAACAGAGCAGCCTTGGGTATGGCCTGTAAGAAAAGTCGCAGCCTCTGACAGAAGAACTGGGCACACAGAATGATCTGTGGCAAGAACTGGGAAAACAGAGAATGATTGTCTCTGAATTGAAAAGTGAGTTGGTAGTGGTCCTGACAAAATTAAACTCCCTCGCTGAAGCTGAGAGCTCGACACCTTCCAGGCAGTGGGACAGGAGGAAGCAGAAGGAGGCTGAAGAACAAAGGAGCCAATATGGAAATCCCGGTGAAGAGTCACAAACAAAAGGAGGGACGAAAAAATGGGTTGAAGATCATGTAAACTGTAAGCTGAAATGCCCAGCTTCACGGGTGGTGACCCGAATGACTAGGTGTTTAGAGCAGAGCGATTCTTCACGCTCCAATCACTGCCCGAGTGAGAAAAGATAAATTGGGCAACAGTCCACTTGGAGGGGGAGGCATTAGCTTGTTTCCAGTGGGAGGAGCGCTGGCGTACTTTCCGCAGCTGGATGGATTTTCGGTATATTCTATTATACCGATTTTGATCATCGTTGGAGGGGTCTCTGTCGAAAAAGTTTCTCCAGCAGGCAGACCACCACCATGCGGGAATACAAGCAGATGTTTGAGAGAACGGCGTTGCACTTTTCTGACCTGCCGGACCACTTTCTAAAAGCCCAGTTTGTTACTGGGTTGTGCCCGGGGATCAGGGCTGAGCTTTTTGTTCTCCGTCCGGCGGGTCTCGAGCAGGTTATGGTGACGACTCAACGGGTTAAAGACAAGTTATCCATGCTCCAGCTATACGGAGTCGGGTCAGGGTCGCGAGGGGTGGGGCCGGTGAAGCATGGGCCAGCGGCCCATGGTCTCCCACATGGTACAACTAGGTCGGGTCAGCTTGCCACGGCCTGAATCCCAGCAGAGCCCAGGCCTCTACGCTACATACCCGCGTACGCGACCTTGCCCGCGCCCATAACAAGCTCGATCACTCAGGCCACCCAGCCGACTTCAGCATTTTGTCGACTGTCCAACGACGAAATCAACCGACGGAGGGAGAAGGGCCTGTGTTACTGGTGTGATGATAAGTATTCTCCCGGTCACCGTTGCAAGGTGAAGGGCTGCAAGTCCTAATCTGCCAGGATGAAGAAGACCTGTTGGACGACCCGGGAGACGCCGACAAGGAGCCGCAAGAGGCAGTGGGGCACTCTGAACCCTCAACATTGGCTCAGCTCTCGTTAAACTCCTTGGTGGAACTGTCTTCTCTGAGCTCCATGAAGGTTCGGGAAGCCATTTTTGGTCAGGCAGTGGTAGTGTTAATCGACAGTGGGAACCCACAATTTCATTTCTCAGATTGTTATTGATAAACTTTTTTCCTTTGGAATTGGGCAGCGCTGATATGATTTTAGGATTCAAATAGCTTAAGGCTCAGGAAGAGATGAAGATTAAGTGGGGGGCTCTCACGATGTTCTTTGTTGTGAAGGGGAAACCAGTGTCATTGCAGGGGAACCCTAGCCTGGGCAAATCCCTGATATCGTTTCGGTCTTTAGTTAAACAATTTGAACAAGGGGACACCGAATTATTGTTGGCAGTACATGCCCTTGCAACCGAACCATGCTCTTTACCTTCAACTGAGACATCTGTCTTGTTAGAGACCTTTCAGGATCTGTTTGCATTGCCTAATGGATTGCCCCCTCAGCGGGCCTTGGATCATCAGATTATTCTTACCCACGGCACACCTCCTGTGTGTGTTCTGCCCTATCGGTACCCCCACATACAGAAGGATGAGATTGAGAAGTTAGTTGGGGAGATGTTGGCGGCCGACACAACCAAGTAGTAGCCCTTTCTCTAACCCGGTAATTCTTGTTAAAAAGAAATATGGGAGCTGGAGATTTTGTGTCGATTATCGACCCTCAATAAGATTATTGTTCCGAACAAGTTCCCAATACCCCGAGTGGATGAGCTGCTGGATGAGATATCGAGTGCGGCTATATTTTCCGAGTTGGACTTGAAGTCGGGTTATCACCAGATACGGGTACGACCCGAAGATGTTCTGAAGACCGCTTTCCATACACATGACGGCCACTATGAATTATTAGTCATGTCATTTGGGCTCTCCATTGCCTCTTCAACGTTTCAAGCCCTGATGAACCAGCTGTTTAAACCTCTTCTTACGGCGTTTTGTGCTGTTGTTTTTCGATGATATATTGATATACAGTGGGAATTCCAGGGAGCACAAGGGTCATCTCGATACTGTACTTACAGTTTTACGAAAGCACAAGCTATGTGCAAACCCTTCTAAGTGCTTCTCTGCTCAGCTGCAGTTGGAAAGGACATGGCAGTGGATACAGCTAAAGTAGAGACTATGTTATCGTGGCCTACATCGCACAATTTAAAAGAGTTGAGAGGATTTTTTTGGCCTAACAAGCTATTATCGACGATTTGTGAAGGGATATGGCAAGATAAAAGCTCTACTAACTTCTCTTCTTAAGAAGGACGCGTTTGTTTAGTCGGAAGAAGCTGAAGAGGCCTTTCGTCGGCTGAAGGTGGCAATGACCACAGTTCTGGTGTTGGCTTTGCTTGATTTATTTAAGACTTTTGTGCTGGAAACAGATGCCCGGGTAGTGGTATAGGGACGGTGCTAATGCAAGGTAGCTGGGTGATCACTTATTTCAGCCAAACATTGTCTCCATGAGCGCAGTTAGAATCAGTGTACGAACGAGAGTTACGGGCCATTGTCTTATCCATCATCAAATGGCGACCCTATTTACTGAGGTGTCATTTTATTGTTCGTACTGATCAGCGCAGTCTCAAATATTTGTTAGAACATCATCTCGTGAGCTCGGAACACCAAAAGTGGCTGACAAAAATTGTAGGATATGATTTTGAAATCCAGTATAGAGCTGGTTTAGAAAACAAGGCGGCTGATGCATTATCTCGGCGGCCGGCTAACACTACACTTGCCACTTTATTATTCACCACCCTTTTGCCATGGAAGGATATTCAGGATGAAATTTTGGCTGACAAGGCATTATCAGACATTTTTTCTCATCTTCAGCATTGTAGTGAGGCCCCGTCAGGATACTCCCTGTGGAATGGTCGACTATATTATAAGGGGCGGCTAGTATTGGCTCAAAACTCAACTTTGATTCCGTCGTTGCTCCAAGAATTCCATGGTTCACCAATAGGGGGCACTCGAGAGGGTTCAAAACCTTCCAACGCATAGCTGCGGAGTTCTTTTGGAAGGGAATGCATAACCGTGTGCAGCAATTTGTGGCTGCTTGTGATATATGCCAGCGTAATAAGTATCAAGCTTTGTCTCCAGCGGGGCTTCTGCAACCCCTACCAATTCCAGCCTTAATCTGGAAAGATGTTTCTATGGATTTCGTGGAAGGCTTGCCTCGTTCTAATGGATACAACACCATTTTGGTGGTTGTCGACTGGTTGAGTAAGCATGCCTACTTTATGGCCTTTAAGTATCCTTTTACAGCTCAATCAGTGGCAACCATGTTCATCAAGGAGGTTGTTCGTTTACATGGATTTTCCCATTTGATTGTTAGCGATCGTTACAAAGTTTTCTTGAGTATTTTCTAGAAGGAGTTATTCAAACTATAAGGCACAACGTTGCACCGGAGCTCAGCCGATCACCCACATACGGATGGGCAAACATAGGTAGTTAATCGATCTTTGGAGACTTATTTACGTTGTTTCGCATTAGGTAAACCTACATTGTGGGCTAAATGGATTGCATGGGTCGAGTTTTGGTATAACTCTTCATTTCACGCTGCCATTCAGATGTCCCCGTTCAAAGTAGTTTATGACAGGGATCCACCTTTTTTGATTCGAGTAGGCTCATGAGACTCAATGGTTCAGTCTCTAGAGAACATCTTATAGGAGAGGGATGCCATTATTATGGAATTGCAGGTTCATCTGTCTTGAGCCCAAGCGCGTATGAAGGAGATAGCCGATGGCAAACGCCAGGAGGTACATTTTACTAAGGGAGATTGGGTGTTTGTGAAGTTGCAACCTTACTGACAGCGTTCATTGGCCAAGAAATAGAATGAAAAGTTAAGCCCTCATTTTTATGGACCGTATCAGATCATGGCACGGGTGGGTCAAGTAACATATAACTTACAGCTACTAGAGACTGCGAGAATCCATAATGTATCTCAGTTGCGACGCGCACTAGGTACCAGAGAGGCCTCGACTACACTACCCACCACTTTATCAGAGGACATGGAACTCCGAGTGGAGCCAGGTGGAGTGTTGAACATCCGCCCCAGTTTGGCTGGTATCTAAGTTAGAGGCGAAGTCCTTATTCAATGGCAAGGCAATCGTCGAAGGACGCCACGTGGGAGTATTTTGATGTCATCATCGCTCAATTTCCAGAATTCAACATTAAGGACAAGGTCAAAGTTTGGGCGGCGGGTATTGATAGGAATTCACCCTTGAAATTCACATAGGCAAAGAGAAAGAAAGACTTAACCATGACATAAATATGTTTTTCCTATATTTTTATTTTGTTATTTTTGTTATGCAATGAGGAGGGGCAAAGAGGAAAATGGGATTAGAATTCTGTTAGGGGGAGGTTGTTATAGAGGAGTGGAGGAGAGAGAGAGGGGATATGGAGAATCTGTGAGTTAATGGGAGAGAAGTGGGGCTCTTGAATTCCCTAGCATAGTGTTTATCTTTTTTGGTTTTATTTGGCTGATGGAATGCTATAGTTCTTTTGGTTTGTGTTGCTGTGCATTCTAGATTGTTATCTGCAAAGAATAGGAGTCCTAATAGTATTATAAGGGGCGGCTGGTGTTAGCTTCAAATTCGGCTTTGATTCCGTTGTTGCTCCACGAATTCCATGGCACAATAGTAGGGGGTCACTTGGGAGAGGTTAAGACTTTCCAAAGGATCGCAGCAGAGTTCTTTTGGAAGGGAATGCGCAGGCGTCTGAAATAGTTCGTGACAGCCTGTGATATCTACCAACGTAACAAATACCAAGCATTATCCCCAACGGGACTTCTTCAATCCCTTCTGATTTCGGCACTAATTTGGGAAGATATCTCCATGGATTTCATCGAAGGCTTGCAGCGTTCTGAGGGGTACAACACCATTCTAGTAGTTGTGGACCGACTTAGTAAATACGCACACTTTATGGCCATTAAGCATATTTTTACAGCTCAGCCAGTGGCGAGGGTCTTCATACAAGAAATTGTTCATCTACATGGGTTTCCACGATCGATTGTTAATGACTGTGACAAGGTTTTCTTGAGCATTTTCTGTAATGAACTATTTAAACTATAAGGCACGGTGCTACGGCATAGCTCGGCTTATCACCCACAGACAGATGTGCAAATAGAAGTGGTAAATCGTTCCTTGGAGACAGATGGGGCATGGGTGCAATGGCTCGCTTGGACCGAGTTCTGGTATAATTCTTCTTTTCATACAGCTATTCAAATGTCTCCATATAAGGTAGTGTATAGAAGGGAACCACCGCCTATGATTAGAGTGGGGACGAGGGACTCAGTGGTCCAATCACTTGATGATTTTTTTACAAGAACGGGACTCTGTGATCAACGAATTACAAACTCATCTATCAAGAGCCCAAGCTCGTATGAAATAGGTAGTCGATGGTAAGCGCCAGGATGTGCATTTTAGTGAGGGAGATTTGGTGTTTGTGAAATTGCAACCATATTGACAATGCTCTTTGGCAAAGAAGAGAAATGAGAAGCTTAGTCCTCGTTTTTATGGACCCTATCAAGTGATAGCAAAGGTGGGGTCAGTAGCGTATAAACTACAACTACCAGAAACTGCTTGCATCCACAATGTGTTTCATGTGTCCTAGTTGAGACGAGCAATAGGCAACAAGGAGGTGACGACCACCTTACCCGCCACATTAGGGGAGAACATGGAGCTTCACGTGGAACCCGACAAGGTGCTGAACGTACGCCCTAGCGCTGATGGTATTCTTTGGTGGCGAGGGCAACCCAAGGATGAGGCTACGTGGGAGTTTGTTGATGTCATTACTGCCCAATTTCCAGAATTTAACCTTGAGGACAAGGTGAAAATTTGGGCGGCGGTTATTGATAGGAACCCACCATTTCAGTTCACATATGCAAGGAGAAAACGAGGCCAAGCAAGGGCATAACTATGTTTTTCTTATGTGCTTTAGGTTATTTCTATATAATTAGTTTTTCTTATATACTAAACAGGGGTAAAAGAGGAATTATATGTTGAAATTCTGTTGAGAGGAGGAGGTTATACAGGTAGTGGGGAGGGAAGTGAAGGGGGAGGAGAGATCAGCAGAGTGGAGAGAAGAGGACTCTCGAATCCCCTTCAATTTACATAGTCTGGATTATGGGTTTTATACTATTAATATATTACTGTTCTTGTTTGACAAATTCTCTGAATTTTGTTCTAGTTGCAGGGTTCATATCACACTTTTACAAATGAGACATTCTTATTCCTTAATTCTCATTCCTCTCAATTTAGAATTTGAATCGATCTTTCTTCATATGATAGCTCATGATTGATTGAAAGTCTAGAGATCTCATTGGTAAAACATGTGAGGGATCTGAACATAGAGATCTCATTGGTAAAACATGTGAGGGATCTGAACATACTTCTTCCACATCGAGACATGAAATACATTGTGCACGTGCTTGAATGAATCTGGCAAATTCAACCGATAAGCGACTTATCCCGCTCTTATTGAGATTTCAAATGGGTTTATAAATTTTGGGCTCAACTTTCCTCCGCCTTTGCATCTATCATTGATGTGTCACGAAACCGCTCACAAGATTATGAGCCAATGAGTTTTTTAACCACTTTTCTAATTTTGTAGGTCAAACATTTAGTGACAGCTTGAAGGAGAAATCAAGTCTTAAATGGAAGGGAAGTGCAAGGAACAAGGAGAAGACAAACCAATTGGATCTTTTGACCATTAGCAGGAAATCCAATTTGAGTATCTTCTCCAAATGCAATATAACTTTTGAGATTAACTTAAAGTTTGAGGACCATGGCCACTTGAAGGAAGGACCAAGCTTAAGGGAGCCAAGAGAAAACTCAAATATTTGACATATTTCAAAGACACCAAGGAGGCCAAATCCAAGAGCAATTTGAAACCAACAATCTTCATGGATGAAGCCATGGCCAAAATCAAGAATACTCATTTAATCAAACTTTGTGTTTATTTATTTTCAATCTTTGTTTAACATTATACTTTCGTATTTTGTATTTTTTCTGGTGAGGACCATCTTGTGAGGAGCAAAGAGCCACATGGAAAGAGGAGACCATAAAGAGATTGGTTACCCCTTTTGGCCGAACACTCCCTTTCTTCCACTTTTATTTTACCCTTTTTGCATTAATCTTCTCTTTAAGTTGTAAACTATAATCTTGTTGTGGTATTTATACCACTCTTATGGGCTCCTATTAGCAGCATATTTTGAAATGAAAAATTGAAGTCCATCTTCGAAAATCTTGAAGCTTCCAAGCATCAAGTAGCTGCATCTCCTCGGTGAGTTATATTCGATCGAGTGTGTGTGTAATTTGGTTTCCATTTTTGTGAGTGTAGTGTAATCTATTGTATTGCTCCCTTCTTTGCCTCTTCCTTGAAGGTAGAACATTTAGCAAGAGTGTATCAATCTCTCATCACAGCAAGTTGGATGCTCATCATCAAGGAGAGCCAAGAATTGAGAAAGTGCAATTATATCACTTTCCCGACCAACGTGCACCATTTCAGCCATATCTTTTCATTCCCATTGAGTTAACACTTGATTTTTGGAGGGTATTTTCACCACATCCTAGGTAACATTCTGTTAAAATTTTAGCTTTATTAGAGCTATTTTTGATAGAGTTGTTCGATCTAGAAGTTCACCCAATTTTCAGGCAAAAACTGTTTTGCAACCGATTGTGTTTTATGCTTCAACCTTCTTTTCCATTTTGAAGCACATCAATAATAGATTCCGTAAAATTCTTCTCATAGAAAAGTTATTGAAACTTCTTCCAGGTCATGGTGGTGACTGGATGCATCACCTTCACAGAGTCCCACCAGTAATGTGCTTCCATTCGAAACATAGAGGACACACAATCTACCTTTCTTCCTCTGAAATCTTGACATGCTCAAAAATCTCACTGATGGTCTTGATCTAATTATCTGCTGCTGCCATATCAGCCAGATTGCCATTAAAAATTGAAGGATCCAATCTTCAAAATCTATCGAAAACAATATCAGCAAGTGGATGTCTATTAGGAATTTGGGTTTGCATATTAACTGTTTGGATCATGGCAGTAACTGCTTGGGTTGTATCATTAGCTGCCTGCGATAGCCTGTTCAATTTGCCCTGCTTGTATCTCGATCATATCCATCATTCGATCGAGTACAACATCACATTCATTTCTAATTTTCCTACGATTGGCCATAAGTCTACGTCACAAAGACTTAATTTAAGAAAATCTATATTTATACACTTACATTTTTAAAATGTACTACAAAATTATAAAATATACTTTTATCAAAATATAAATTTTAATACGCTTACTTGCTGATCGACAATCTTTCAGGTGCACGTGAGCATACAGATAAGTATACAGAACCGTTTTATAAACATGGTTGCTCTGATACCAAACTGTAACGCCCCAAATTTTTAAATTCATTTTTTTCCCAATTTGAACCCTAATTTAAAAATTCTAAAAAAATTCTCAAATTGATTTATCAAATTAGGTTTAAATTCAAGCATTATAACTCTAATTTCAAAATATTTGCAAGTTTTGAATGAAGTCATAAATGTTCGAAAGTTTTTAAAACAACGTTCAAACATTAAATAGCTTGGGCAGAATTAAAATCAAATTCAACATAATTTATTTAAGATTTTAACTGAAATAAAACTATAAAATATCATTGAAAACTGAAATATAATAATTTAAATTTCTTCCTTCGATCCAAAAATATTTTATTCTTCTGTATGTTCGCTTGCCGCTGGGAGACTCTCCATCAAAGTCATTTCTTCCTCAGATAAAAACTCACCTACATCACAAAATTTGAAACAATGAGAATAACTCAGTGAGTAAAAATACATGAATGTACAAAATTAACATTATATTTTACTGAATTCTGACTTAACAGTTACATACTGGTTGGAACTCATTTTCCAATCTTCGTTTTGACTTAGTCATCTCATTGTCGCTTAGGCATATCCATCTCATTTTTGTTGAGGCATAGTCATTTTTTGGTCGTTCAGATGTAACCATCTCATTGTTGATCAGACGTAGTCATCTCATTGTTGTTCAGGCTTTGCTATCACAGATTTTTCGTCAATTCCATCATATTCATACACATACAAAATATCCTACCAATTTTATCTTTATACAATTTTATGTTAATACCTAAACATGCGTGATCAAATATCAGAATTATATAATAAAGTAATTATCAGAAAATAATATAGATTTTGTGATGTAGGGTCGTTGCCAAAACGTTGAAAACATGGTATTTTCACTTACCTGGATTCCGAGAGGTTTGGGTTATTAAGATTTTTCTAATATTTCAAATAATATTCTGTTTAAATAAAATATTGGTATCAAATTCCAACTTAAATAAATCTAATTTCAAAAGAATTTAAGCAGAAATTTCTTACGTGTACTCTTAAGTTAGATAAGTTGGATCAATTTGGACGACTTCTAGGATTTTTCGTGCCTAAATAAAATATTTGATATTAATTTTCCCTTTTATAATTTCATTTCAAAAATATTTAGACATAAATTTCTTACCCGTTTATTCTTAGATCGGTTTGGTCGGATTAGGATCTTTTCATACAGATTTTTGGTCGAATTTTGATGGTTCGGAAGCAAGGTTTAGTCTGGGCCAATTCTGGTTGAAAATTAGAGTCTGGTCTGGTTTAGTTGGATCAATTTTGGTTCGGTCGGTCGGTTCTGGTTTAGCTGGGCCAGTTTGGTTCGCTGGACCAGGTGGGATTAACTGGACCGAGTTAGATTTTAAAGAAAAACCCGAACCATTCTTCTTTCTCTTTTCTTCTTCTTCACGGTTCATTCTCGTTTCTCCTTCGTTGCGCACACCAGAACACCAGAGATGGATCGTCGAAGGGAGGTAGGTTCGCATCGGAGTGTTGCAGAAGGTCTCAGCCAAAGAAGAGTTTCAACAGAGATTCGTTCGAAATTCTTGGAGAAACCCCAATTGATTTTGGGCTGCAAGTGATGGTTGAAGACCGAGAGAAGCGAGGTAAGAACTCTTCTCTGAATTCCCCCTTCACTGAGCTTCTCCATTTATAGGTTTAAATTCGAGCATTATAACCCAAATTTCAAAATATTTGCAAATCTTGAATGAAATCATTAAAAGTAGGGAAGTTTTTAAAATAACGTTCAAACATTAAATAGTTTAGTCAAAATTGAAATAAATGCATAATTAAAATCATTCATAAAATTTTATTAACGATAAATCTTTCATAATTTATTTAACATTTCAACTAAAATAAAAATATGAAATATAATTGAAAATTGAAATAAAGTAACTTAAATTCTTTCATTCGACCCAAAAATATTTTCTTCTTCTATACGCTCGTTTGCCTCTGAGAGGTTATCGATCAAAGTCATTTCTTTCTCAGATAAAAACTCACCTACATCATAAACTTTCAAACTATGAGAATAGCTGAGTGAGCGAAAACATGTGAAGGTTCAAAATTAACATTATATTTTACCGAATTCTGACTTAACAGTTACATACTGGTTAGAACTCATTTTCCAACCTTCGTTCAGACTTAGTCATCTCATTGTCGCTTAGGCATATCCATCTCATTTTTGTTCAGGCATAGTCAACTTTTTGTCTTTCAGATGTAGTCATCTTATTGTTGATCAGACGTAGTCATCTCATTGTCGTTCAGGCTTTGCTATCACAGATTTTTCGTCAATTCCATCATATTCATACACATACAAAATATCCTACCAATTTTATCTTTATACAATTTTATGTTAATACCTAAACATGCGTGATCAAATATCAGAATTATGTAATAAAGTAATTATCAGAAAATAATATAGATTTTGTGATGTAGGGTCGTTGCCAAAACGTTGAAAACATGGTATTTTCACTTACCTGGATTCCGAGAGGTTTGGGTTATTAAGATTTTTCTAATATTTCAAATAATATTCTGTTTAAATAAAATATTGGTATCAAATTCCAACTTAAATAAATCCAATTTCAAAAGAATTTAAGCAGAAATTTCTTACGTGTACTCTTAGGTTGGATAAATTGGATCAATTCGGACGACTTCCAGGATTTTTCCTGCCTAAATAAAATATTTGATATTAATTTTCCCTTATAATAATTCCATTTCAAAAATATTTAGACATAAATTTATTACCGGTTTATTCTTAGATTGGTTTGGTCGGATTAGGATCTTTTCATATAGCTTTTGGTCAAATTTTGATGGTTCGGAAGCAAGGTTTAGTCTTGGTCAATTTTGGTCGAAAATTAGAGTCTGGTCTGGTTCAGTTGGATCAATTATGGTTTGGTCGGTCGGTTCTGGTTTAGCTGGGCCAGTTTGGTTCGCCGGACCAGGTGGGATTAACTGGATCAGTTTAAGTGGATCGAGTTAGATTTTAAAGAAAAACCCGAACCCTTCTTCTTTCCCCTTTCTTCTTCTTCGCGGTTCATTCTCGTTTCTCCTTCGTTGCGCACACCAGAACACTAGAGATGGATCGTCAGAGGGAGGTTGGTTCGCATCGGAGTGTTGCAGAAGGTCTCAGCCAAAGAAGAGTTTCGACAGAGATTCGTTCGAAATTCTCGGAGAAACCCCAATTGATTTTGGGCGGCGAGTGATGGTCGAAGACCGAGGGAAGCGAGGTAAGAACTCTTCTTTGAATTCCCCCTGCACTGAGCTTCTCCATTTATAGGTTTAAATTCGAGCATTATAACCCAAATTTCAAAATATTTGCAAATCTTGAATGAAATCATTAAAAGTAAGGAAGTTTTTAAAACAACGTTCAAACATTAAATAGCTTGGTCAAAATTGAAATAAATGCATAATTAAAATCATTCATAAAATTTTATTAACGATAAATCCTTCATAATTTATTTAACATTTCAACTAAAATAAAAATATGAAATATAATTGAAAATTGAAATAAAGTAACTTAAATTTCTTCATTCGACCCAAAAATATTTTCTTCTTCTATACGCTCGCTTGCCTCTGAGAGGTTCTCGATCAAAGTCATTTCTTTCTCAGATAAAAACTTACTTACATCATAAAATTTCAAACTATGAGAATAGCTGAATGAGCGAAAACATGTGAAGGTTCAAAATTAACATTATATTTTACCGAATTCTAACTTAAATGTTACATAGTGGTTCGAACTCATTTTTCAACATTCGTTTAGACTTAGTTATCTCATTGTCGTTCAGACATAATCATCTCATTGTTATTCAGGCTTTACTATCACATATTTTTCATCAATTCCATCATATTCATATACATATAAAATGTCCTACCAATTTTATCTTTATACAATTCTATGTCAATGCCTAAACATGCATGACCAAATATCATAATCATGTAATAAAATAATTATTAAAAAATAACATAAATTTTGTGATGTAGGGTCGTAGTCAAAACATTGAAAACGTGATATTTTTACTTATTTGGATTCCGAGAGGTTTTGGTTATCAGGATTTTTCTAATATTCTAAATAATATCCTGCCTAAATAAAATATTAGTATCAAATTCCAACTTAAATAAATCCAACTTCAAAAGAATTTAAATAAAAATTTCTTACGTGTACTCTTAGGTCGGATAAGGTCTAATTGGATCGATTTGAACGACTTTCAGAATTTTTCCTGCTTAAATAAAATATTTGATATTAATTTTTCCTTTTAATAAATCCATTCAAAAAATATTTAGGAAGAAATTTCTTACTGGTTTATTCTTAGATCGGTTCGATCAGATTAGGATCGTGTAAGATAGCTTTTGATCGAATTTTGACAGTCTGGAAGTAATCTGGTTCGGTTTGGGTCAATTATGGTCGAAAATTAGGGTCGAGTCCGGTTCAGTTGAATCGATTCTAGTTCAGTTGGGTCTATTATTGTTCGTTGGGCCGATTCGGTTAGTTGGACCAGGTCGGATTGGCTAGACCGGTTTAAGTGGGCCGGGTCAGGTTTTAAAGAAAAACTCGAACCCTTCTTCTTTCTCCTTCTTGTTCCTTCTCGTTTCTCCTTCGTCGCGCACACTAGAATACCAAAGAGGGATCGTCGGAGGGAGGTTTCTTCGCGATGAATAAAGAGGTTCCTTGTACGTTTCTAGCTACAGATTATGATAAAACGAAATTGAAATCTTCTGGCGAAACGCAGGCGGGTTTAACTGTTTACAGTGAGGGGAAGAAGAGGAAGCGGAATTACTGGAAAATTAAGAATGGTTTCCTGTCCCCAGTACTTTATAGCTGCCAAATCATAAGCATGAGCTGCTGCTTCTTCATCGTCATAGGCACCTGCCCAGATGTTTCATACAGCGGAAATCACATTTAATTCACGTCATTTCTTACATTAATGGAGCCACGAGAATTCATTTTTTGGCCTGGTTTTGAATTCTAGATTTTAGTAATGGAAGTTTAATCACTTCTTAACGTACCAAGATACACTGCATTTCGATAAGATTTTGGGCGGCGAGAAGCGAGGTAAGAACTCTTATCTGAATAAGAATTCGAGAGACAGAGAGCTCTGGTATGCTTTCTCCCTCCACTGAGGTTCTCCATTTATAGAAAAGGTTCGAAAACGGAAACAAAGTAATTCAAATTCCATAATTCGACCCAAAAACATTTTTTTCTTCTGTATGCTTGCTTGCCTCTGAGAGATTCTCGGTCAAAGTCATTTCTTCATCAGATAAAAACTCACCTATATTACAAAATTTCAAACTATGAGAATAACTCAGTGAGCGAAAACACGTGAATGTTCAAAATTAACATTATATTTTGCTGAATTCTAACTTAAAAGTTACATACTAGTTGGAACTCATTTTTTAACCTTCGTTCAGACTTAGTTATCTCATTTATCGTTCAGGCATAGCTATCTCATTGTCGTTCAGGCATAGCTATCTCATTATCGTTCAGATGTATCCATATCATTGTTGTTCAGACTTTGATATCACATATTTTCCGTCAATTCCATCATATTCATACAGATACAAAATGTCCTACCAATTTTATCTTTATACAATTGATTAAAAATGCGTGGTCAAATATCGGAATCGTGTAATAAAATAATTATTAGAAAATAACATAAATTTTGTGATGTAGGGTCGTAGCCAAAACGTTGAAAACATGATATTTTCACTTACCTGGATTCCGAGATGTTTGGGTTATCAGGATTTTTTCAATATTCCAAATAATATCCTGCATAAGTAAAATATTAGTATCAAATTCCAACTTAAATAAATTCAATTTCAAAAGAATTTAATTAGAAATTTCTTACGTGTACTCTTAGGTCGGATAAGGTCTAATTGGATCGATTCGGACGACTTTCAGAATTTTTCCTGCTTAAATAAAATATTTGATATTAATTTTTCCTTTTAATAAATCCATTTCAAAAATATTTAGGCATAAATTTCTTACCGGTTTATTCTTAGATCGTTCGGTCGGATTAGGATCGTTTAAAATAGCTTTTGGTCGAATTTTGATGGTCTAAAAGTGTAACCCATTTTCCCAGCAAGATATTGTCCGCTCTGGGGATTGGGTCGTAGCCCAATATCCTCCCCTCACGGCTTTGTTTGGCGGAACTTCCCGGAAGGTCACCCAACCTGGAATTGCTCTCGCCGAAGCACTTTTAACTTCGGAGTTCTTATGGGATCCGTTGCCAATTGTGCTCCAAAACGCGTCTTGCTATATTGGGAGGATATCTTTACATATGTTTCATTTCCACATACTTCCTCAAGCGATGTGGGATTGTGACGACTCCCTCTTTACGACCCGGGATTCGCCTATACTCGAGTCCGGGATTCGCCTACACTCGGCTTAGGTCCCGAGGTTGCCCCGCAACCCGAGGTTTGCCCCGCAGTCATATACATACATTCACATTCGGGTTATCACAATCACCCCCCCTCGGGGGCCCAACGTCCTCGTTGGCCACATTTCCGGTTGGGTACAGGCTCTGATACCATTTGTAACGACCCTGTTTCCCAGCAAGATATTGTCCGCTCTCGGGATTGGGCCGTAGCCCAATATCCTCCCCCCACGGCTTTGTTTGGCGAGAACTTCCCGGAAGGTCACCCAACCTGGAATTGCTTTCGCCAAAGCACTTTTAACTTCGGAGTTCTTATGGGATCCGTTGTCAATTGTGCTCCAAAACGCGTCTTGCTATCTTGGGAGGGATCTCTTACATATGTTTCATTTCCATGTACTTCCCCAAGCGATGTGAGATTGTGACAACCCCCTCTTTACGACCCGGGATTCGCCTATACTCGAGTCCGGGATTCGCCTACACTCGGCTTAGGTCCCGAGGTTTGCCCCGTAACCCGAGGTTTGCCCCGCAGTCGTATACATACATTCACATTCGGGTTATCACAAAAAGCAATCTGGCTTGGTTTTGGTCAATTATGGTCGAACATTAGGGTCGTGTTCGGTTTAATTGGACCGGTTTTGGTTCGGTTGGGTTGATTATGGTTCGAAACAACTCCCCCCCCCCCCCCCCCCCCCCCCCCCCCAGCCCCAAAAAAAAAAAAAAAAAAAATCCGAGATCAATCGGATTTTTAACTTGTAAATCTGATCTCAATTCAGATTTCTAGAGATATTATCTGTGATCAAGTGGTTAGGAGAGTTTAAATCAGATTTTATTATGATTTCTAAATGATTTTTTTTTTGGGCTGAAAATATCTGATTTGCTGTTTTCGATTGGTTTAGAAACAATATTTATGTGATTATTAGGGATTTTAAGAATCAAATCATAGATTTGGTTTTTTAGATTGATTTGGAAATTTTAAAATTTGATATTAGAATTTGAAACCTTAATCTGATATAGAAATCTCACCTGATATTCAATCAAATTCAAATGGAAATCCTCCAAATCAAAGCTGGAATGGGGATAGTAATAACGTTGACATGGGTTCTATTACTAATAACGCATGCACCAAGTCAAATACGATGAATAAATACTCAGTGGTGGCGCCGACAGTCCATGGTTTACAAGTATTACCCGAGAGCAAGTCCATGAAAGAAGACAAAATATCAACACCTGAGCAAATTTTACTGGACAATTGTGATGACATGGCAACTGCGACAGTGTATGCTCAGCCAAATGATATTAAAAGCCTCTGTGATTTGCATGTTCGTCATCTTCTCCATCAACAAACATTACCCATGAGCATGGAGATTTGTCATTGAAGAAAATGGCTGTAACTCTTACCCACTGTGGGTCATCCAATTTAGACGGACCCATAGAAGGAAATGCATCAAACTTTAGTGTTGATAGAAGTGGTTCAGGGAGTAACCCTGACAGCAATGGACAAAATGGTAAGATTCGTCCGAAGAGAAAGGAAAGGTGCACCTGGAAAGAGGTATGCATATATATATTTTTAACATTGGAAGCTTGTTCCATATCTTATGATATAAAATGCTCTTGCTTTTGAATTTGAAATGGAAGCTTTTCTTAACTTTGCATTGGGAAAATAAGGAATACCCTGCACTATTGGTCTCATTCCTGATGAACGCTCTTTGTTTGTGAACAATTTAGTTCATTCATAATCGCTATCATATCTCAAAGTGTTGGGTTTGTTGAATATGCGTCTAACAAGAAATACATATCACGAGTTTTCCGATAATTACTTGAAGGAATTCTTCTTTGTCTTTCACGTTCATTATCAGAATAGAAAGAGACTCATAGAAGACCTTGATTTGGGGGACACCAGGAGAAAAATCTTGAGCAAGAACACGAAAGAAGCAAGAGATGACTAGTTCCGACATTGTGACAAAGATTTGATTTAGCAAAAGCAATAATTATTCTTGATCAGAGACTTATAGCTTATGAGTGTTAATTTTGCAGTCTTAAATAGACAATTTAGACTGTATGTTGCTACTTCTGACATTCAATTTCTCTTCCAAAGTGCCCTCACCCTTGGTGGACAGGCGTGTAATCTGATGAAACATTTGCTTATTATTAATCGCATTTTATGACTTTAAAATAGGACTCTCTGTCTATTTCTCAACAGATGCAGATTTTTCAGTTCGATTTTGCTGGGGTTCTCAAGCTGATGATCAGGCATGTGATTCAGCAACTGGTGAGTCCATATTTCGCTTTAACCGTGATGTGTTGTTAATATCGGTTCAAATTTTTTGGTATATTCTTTCCGGTTTTACTACGGTTTTATTTGCTTATTAATATTGTAATATTCTTTCTATATTAATGGGTGACTGAGTTGTAGGGAAAGAATAAATGAGAACAAGAGAGAGAATAAAGTATTAGAGGGAGAGTCTCATAGAGAAAAAGGTGTTAGGATTAGACGCCCTAATCCTCCTGTAACGAACGATTCGGAAATACGAAAAAGAAATAACACACAGATTTATAGTGGTTCACTCTCGTCACGAGAGCTACGTCCACTGGCCGCTGACAGATTTCACTAAGATGAAAAACCGGAGTTACAACAGTTGTTCCTCACACACTCAGACACTCTGTCTTTTTCTGTGATAATTCATTCAATAACCTAAACACGCCTTTATATAATAGACGATTTAGGGTTACAGAATAACAGGGTAATATTGACCATAATACCCCTAAACCTAATTAGACTCCATAACACAACAATCTCCCACTTGGAGACTAATCTCATCATCTCTCCATCTTCAGCGGCTTCACTTCAAAGTCTCAACCAAGAAGTCCAACTGAAGTTGCACACAACTTCAGCTTCTCACTCGTCACAGCTTTCGTCAACATGTCAGCTGGATTCCGACTCCCTGGGATCTTCTCAAGCGCTAATACTTCATCTTCTAAAGCAGATCTGATGAAATGATAACGCACCTGTATATGCTTTGTCTTGCCATGATAAACCGGATTCTTTGCCAAATGAATGGCACTCTGGCTGTCACAGTGCAATATACTCCCATCGTAGTTTTGGCCTAACTCACGCAGAAAAGGCTGTAACCACATCATCTCCTTTGCAGCTTCTGTCACTGCAATATACTCGGCTTCACAGCTAGAAAGAGCGACGACATCTTGAAGTCTCGAAACCCAACTGATTGCGGTACCACCCAAAGTGTAGACATACCCAGTCCTGCTCTTACTACTGTCAATATCACCACCATTATCAGCATCAACGTATCCATCTAGACCCAAGTCTGATTTCCGAAAACATAAAGCAAACTTTGAACTTCCCTTCAAGTATCGCAAAATCCATTTTACGGCTTCCCAATGTTTCCTTCCTGGATTACTCATAAACCTGCTGACAACTCCCACTGCATGTGCAATATCTGGTCGTGTACAAACCATCGCGTACATAAGACTACCAACGGCTGAGGCATATGGAACTTTGGCCATGTAGTTCCTCTCTTCCTCGGTCGAGGGTGACTGATCTTTGGATAGTTTGAAATGACTAGCCAATGGTGTAGTGACTGGCTTCGCATCCTGCATTTGAAACCTGCTAAGAACCTTCTTCACATAGTCTTCTTGTGAGAGTTTGAGAACATCCTTATCCCTGAATATCCTCATCCCAAGGATTTGTTTTGCAGCACCCAAATCCTTCATTGCAAACTCTGTAGATAACTTCCTCTTCAGCCTGTCAATCTCGTGCAAGCTTGCTCCTGCAATCAACATATCATCAACGTAAAGGAGCAGAATAATATAGGAATTATCAAACCTTTTGATGTAGCAACAGTGATCGGCTTCACATCTCACAAAACTGTTATTCTTCATGAAGCTGTCAAATCTCTTGTACCACTGCCTTGGAGCCTGTTTCAAACCGTACAAACTCTTCTGAAGCTTACATACAAGTTCCTCTTTTCCTCTCATCTCAAAACCCTGTGGCTGACGCATGTATATCTCTTCATCTAAACTGCCGTGAAGGAAAGCAGTTTTCACATCCATCTGCTGCAGATGAAGATCTTCTTTCACAACCAAACTCAAAACTGTTCTGATCGTCGTCAGCTTCACCACTGGTGAAAAAATATCGGTGTAGTCAATGCCTTCTTTCTGCTGAAAACCCTTGACCACCAATCTGGCTTTATATCTCTTGCTTCCATCAGGTTCTTCTTTAATCCGGTAAACCCACTTGTTATGCAGTGCTTGCTTCCCCTTCGGCAACTTGGTCAATGTCCAAGTTTCATTTGATTTCAGTGAGTCCATTTCATCTTTCATGGCTGCCTCCCACTCAATCAAATCATCAGACTGTTCTGCTTCCTCATAACATCCCGGTTCACCTCTGTCGGTAAGCAAAATGTAATTAAGAGACGGGGACCATCTCTGAGTTGGTTTGCTAATTCTGGATGATCTTCTTGGTTCTGCAATCGGCGTTTGCGGATTTACCTCTGGAGCCACATTCTCATCAACTTCTTCTTCAACAATACCCCGATTTGCTTCAACAGTCGGACTATTATCAGCTGAAAAATCTCCGAAATTGACCACAGTAGACTCTTTCAATACAGAACTCCCACTGTCTGAAGTGTTACCAATAGCATCCTTGTAAAGAACCTGTTCGTTAAAGATGACGTTCCTGCTGCGAATGATCTTCCGATTTTGATTATCCCAGAAACGATAACCAAACTCGGCGTCACCATAACCAATAAGAAAACACTTATTAGATTTCGAATCAAGCTTGCTTCTATCAGAATCATCAATATGAACATATGATAAGCAACCAAAAACTTTCAGAAAAGAAAAGTTTACCTTTTTACCGCTCCAAGCTTCTTCTGGAATTTTATAATCTAGAGGTACAGAGGGTCCTCTATTGATCAGGTAGGCTGCTGTGCTGACTGCATCTGCCCAAAAGCATTTAGGCAGTCCGGCGTGCAATCTCATGCTCCTTGCACGTTCATTCAGCGTTCTGTTCATCCTTTCAGCTACTCCATTTTCTTGAGGCGTTCGAGGAATGGTCTTCTGCATCTTGATCCCATTCATAGCACAATACTCGCTGAACTCTGTATTGATGTACTCGCCTCCATTGTCTGACCTCAAACACTTCACTTTCAGATTCGTTTCATTCTCAACCAAAGCCTTCCACTTCTTGAAAACACTGAATACATCAGACTTGTTCTTCATGAAGTAGACCCAGACCTTTCTTGTGGAATCATCTATGAACGTCACGTAGTAGTGTGATCCACCAAGAGAAGAAACGGGTGCGGGTCCCCACACATCAGTGTGCACTAATTCCAGCTTTTTCTGCTTTAGCTCCTTGCCAACTTTTAGAAAACTGACACGTTTCTGTTTCCCAAATATGCAACTTTCACATAACTGATGCTCAACAGACTTAAGCTCCGGAATCTGACCATTCTTGACAAGAATCTTCATTCCTTTCTCGCTCATGTGGCCCAATCTGCAATGCCACAACTCTGTGTTCTTCGAGCTATCAACAACTGCAATTGTGTCTCTGCATGTAGAAGTCATGTATAGGGTTCCTGTTTTCTGACCTCGAGCGACGACCATCGCTCCTTTAGTAACCTTCCACGCATTAGTTCCGAAACTAACATGGTAACCCTCACTATCAAGCTGCCCCACTGAAATCAAATTACGCATCAAACCCGGAACATGTCTTACTTTATTGATACTCCAAACAGACCCGTTTGTCGTCCTCAATTTAATGTCCCCAATGCCCACAATATCCAGTGGCTCACCATCTGCAAGATAGACTTTCCCATGATTTCCAGCTACATAATTTGTCATTAGTTCCTTGTGTGCGGTGGTATGAAAGGATGCTCCCGAGTCCAAGACCCATGAGTCTATCGGGCTGTCAACTGAAAGAATAAATGCGTCATTGATCTCTTCTGTTACTGTATTTGCTCCATCACCTTTTTCAGTACTGTTCTTCTTCGGAGCTCTGCAATCCTTTTGCATGTGACCATGCTTGCCACAGTTCCAGCACTCAAATTTTTTCCCGGATTTAGAGTGACCTCTTCCATTTCTCGAATTTGATCTGCTCCTGCCCCGATTGGAATTTCTGTTATTTTTTCTTCCTCTGTTTTCAACATGGAGAGCTGAGCCTTTCGATGTTTCACCAGAATCAATCTTGCGAACCTCCTCGGCAAGGATACGATCCCTCACATCGGTAAATACCAATTTTGCGCTTCCGACTGAATTACTGACTGCTGCCCTCATAGGCTCCCAGCTATTCGGTAGAGATGCCAACAAAATTAAGGCTCGAACCTCATCCCCAAAATCAATATCCACAGATAACAATTGATTAACAACAGTATTAAATTCATTTAGATGTACAGCTACAGAAGTACCTTCACCCATTTTCAGATTAAACAATTTTTTCATCAGATGCACCTTGTTGTTCGCAGAGGGTTTCTCGTACATATCTGATAGAGCCTTCATCAAACTCGCGGTGGTCTTCTCCTTCGCCACGTTGTGAGCAACGCTTTTGGCTAGCGTCAATCTAACGGCTCCCAAAACCTGTCTATCAAGGAGATTCCATTCAGCATCTTCCATCTTCTCTGGTTTCGCACTCAAGGGAAGATGAAGTTTTTTCTCGTACAAATAATCCTCGATTTGCATTCTCCAGAATGCAAAATCTGTCCCATTGAATTTCGTAATACCATGACTGGTACTTTCATCGCCTGCCATTGCTATCAAAAAAATCTCCCTTTTAAAATCAGAAAAATTCTGCCCCGAAAATCAGAACCAATATACCTGCCCCAAATTTCAGATATTTCCCAATCAAAAATTACTCCCAAAATATCTCAGCCCAAAACAGAATATCTGAACCAATAAACTCGCCTCAAATTCAGAAATTTCCCAATCAATTTGCCCAAATTAATTTCAGAATTATCAACCCAAAATCCAAAATTAATCACCAAAATACAAAAATCCAAAAGAACTCCTTCCTTTGCTGGTGAAGGCGACGAACAGAGAAGCCTTTCTTCTCTGTTCTTCGCAGTTTTGACAACGCCCAAAACTCAAACGGTGGACAGTGGCGACTTCTGGTGTAGGCGCGGCGCGGCGTGAGAGAACAGAGCGTCGTCGGTTTTCTCTGTTCGGCGATGTTCTGCGCAGTCGGCGACGGTGGACAGCGCGGTTCTGGTGCGCGCGAGTCGGCGCCGTCGGTGTGGTCGGGGGCGGCGGCCCTTTCTGTCGACGGCGTTGGCAGCGGCGAGCGTGGGTGCGGCTCGGGCGGCGCGGGCTCCTCTCCTTCGCGCGGCGAGGAGTTCTTCTCTGTCGAAGAACAATACCAGAACAAAACAAAAACCTCCTTTTTCTTTTATTTTTTTTTTGTTTTTCACCTTTTTCTTTAATTCCCTCGGCAGCAACACAATAGAAATCCTTTCTATTTTTCTTTTTTCAAAAAATTGCAAATTTTACTAACCGAAAATTTGCAAACCTGAATCGATCGATACCCTTCGAATAATCAAACCCTGATTTTCCGAAAAACCACTTCAACCTCGCTCTGATACCAGTTGTTAGGATTAGACGCCCTAATCCTCCTGTAACGAACGATTCGGAAATACGAAAAAGAAATAACACACAGATTTATAGTGGTTCACTCTCGTCACGAGAGCTACGTCCACTGGCCGCTGACAGATTTCACTAAGATGAAAAACCGGAGTTACAACAGTTGTTCCTCACACACTCAGACACTCTGTCTTTTTCTGTGATAATTCATTCAATAACCTAAACACGCCTTTATATAATAGACGATTTAGGGTTACAGAATAACAGGGTAATATTGACCATAATACCCCTAAACCTAATTAGACTCCATAACACAACAAAAGGTACGTTGGAGAGAGAGAATAGTAAGTGTGCTATGTAGGGTTTTTTCGCTAGGTGAGCGACGTCTCTGTATTCGGGCGTAATGTTGCGGGCGATGCTGCAGCAATACGGAAAACTCTCACTTTCTTAATTCTTGAATAAAACTTGCTGCTGGAGTTTTGTGTCGTAGACGTAGGACGATTTGGTCTGAACCACGTAAATTTTGTGCCTTGATTTTTTGTTTCATTCTTCTGGTTTAATCTTGATTATTTCTCGTGATTTGTGTGATTGAGTTTTGCCGTTTAGTCACAACATATGTTGAGGTGAGCGTGAATATTTGTTTCGCTTTTAATGGCGACATTCGAGGTTGACAAATTCACGGGCGAGAATGATTTCAATCTATGGCGAGTCAAAATGAAGACTTTCTTAGTTCATCAATGATTGTCTGCTGCTATTGATCTCGAAGCGTTCAGGAAGCTTCAATTGTCTGATGGAGATAAATCTTCTTAGATGGATTCCAAAGCACATAGAGCTATTTTGCTGAGTTTGGGGGATGAGGTACTAAAAGAGATCACCGAAGAAGATTCATCGATTTATGTATGATCCAAACTTGAAGCTTTATACATGAAAAGGTCATTGGCGAACCGTCTGTATTTGAAAAATAAGTTGTACACAATTGCAATTGATGAATTCAATGAGATGAGGAAACTTGTTAATGATTTCAACAAAATAATCATGTACTTGAATAGCATTGGTGTCAAGATAGAAGAAGATGATCAATCTATTATCTTGTTGAGTTCTCAACCGAAGCAATATGAGCATTTTGTCGACATTGTGCTCTACGGGAAGCAAACCCTAACCATGGCCGAGGTAAAAGCTGCACTAAATTCAAAGGAGCTTCAGCAGAAAGTTGGATATAAGGAAACTCCAGATGGTGAGGGGTTATCGGTGCAGGGAAGAACTCAAACTCATGAACAAAAGAACTTAAATAATAAGACAAGGTCAAAATCCAAGCAAGGTATGAAATGGTTCTTTTGTAAAAAGAAATGACACTCCAGGAAAGATTGCAATGAACGAAAGAGAAGGATGACCAATAAGGAAATTGAGACTGGTGATGCCTCGGTGGTCTCGGAAGGTTATGTCTTCGGACGTTCTGGTTGCTTCAGTGAAAGATTCCGATAATCAATGAGTCCTTGATTCAGAGTGTTCATTTCAAATGACTCTGAGGAAAGAATTATTTCAAGATTTTCAGTCATACTAAGGTGGAGAGGTACTATTCAGTAACAACAAATCGTGCACCATGCAAGGCACTAGTTCGATGCGAATTATGATGTTCGATGGATGTGTTCAGAAAATTCAGAAGATGAAGTATGTTTCCTAGCTTAGACGTAACCTTCTATCAATTAACATGTTTGATGATTCTGGTTGCATGGTGAACGTTGAAAAACGATTCATGAACATCATGAAAAGGTCGATGGTTGTGATGAAGAGAGTTCAGATAAATGGTTTATATTTCCTGGATGGTAAAACTGTTGTTAGCAGGTCTCTAAATATTGCTAACAATATAAAAAGAAATGTTCGATCATGGCATTTGAGGCTCGGATATTTGAGAGAAGCAAAAAAGATAGTGCTTCAGGAAGAGTCGACTCCGGGGATGAAAACTTGGTCGAGTGAAGTTGAAAAATTTGTGCTTCAGAATGAGTTTGATGAAAGTAGCTCCGGTAATGTTTCTTAGGTAGATGATCGACAGAATGAGCGAGTGGCTTCTGGATCAGATGACTCGGTGGAAGAAAGAGAAGTGATGGATTATCAACTCACATGAGACAAGTCTAAATGAGTGGTGAAACCTACTCAACGTCCCAAATATGCGGATATGGTCGCATATGCTCTTTCGGTTTCTACTAAACTTGAGAATGATGAATTTGTGAATTACACGGATATTCTTGCCAAAGTTCTTCCAGTTACCAAGTTTAAGTTTTGTCCAAGCTTGGTGGGTATGGAAGAAGGCTAATCAAGGCAAGAGGATGCACAAGCTTGGGATAGCGGCACAGAGGTGTTCAAAATTTGAACTAATGAGGAGATTGTTAATATTGGTTCAAATTTTGTGCGGTATATTTTTCTAGTTTTATGAATGTTTTATTTGATTATTAATATTGTAATATTTTTTATATATTGATGGGTGACTGAGTTGTTAGGAAAGAATAAGTGATAGTAAGAGACAGAGAGTAAAGTATATAAGATAGAGTCTCAAAGAGAAAAATGTACGCTGGTGAGTGGCTTCTCTATATTTGGGAGTAATGTTCCGGGCGATAATGCAACATTACGGAAAACTCTCATTTTCTTGATTCTTGAATAAAACTTGTTGGTGGAGTTTTGTGCCGTAGACGTAGGACGGTTTGGTCCGAACTACGTAAATCTTAAGTCTTGATTTCTTCTTTTATTCTTCGGGTTTAATCTTGATTATTTCTCGCAGTTTGTGTGATTGAGTTTTGCTGTTTAGTCACAACACGTGTGAGGTTGTTTCTATGCGAAATGCAGATTTCTAGGTAAGTTCCACATACTTAATACTCATGTAAGTAGCCCCCTGGTTCTTGACATGTGATGATATTTTAATTTTAAATTTAAATTCTTATTTCTTGTTGCATTCCATCGGTTCAATCTTTCAAAATTAAAAATTTGTCCAAAAAAAGAATTTATATAAATATTCACGTGTGTGATCTCTCCAATTCAATGTTGTTCCAACTGTATCATAAATAAAGACTTCAACATCCAAACATGTTTTGAAAAATCACGTCTAAATCTGATATGTAGCCAATGCATGATTTGGGTTCTCATGTTTTCTTTAGACCAAGTCCTGCTTTAAAAAAAAATGGAAAATCAGTTTCCATTCCAACGTTGGAAAAATTGACCTCGATGGTTTTCCTTTTGCGTGTTGGAAATGGTGAGTCAAACAAGCGATGTGAAGCTAAGTCACTGGGTTTGGGTGGGTGTGGGAGATTTCTCAATTTCTCCGAATGGCAGCTTTTCTGGTTTTCAATCCGGAAAAGGGTACTTATGAGGAGCAAAGTAGAAAAGAGACAGAAAAACAGCTTGCTGTCTTTACTCGTTCATGTTTTGGAAATCTACGATGATGTCAGACTTTAATTCTTCGATATTCTGGTATTGATTTAAAAGAGTTAAAAAATGGGCTTGGATATCGTTCAGGGAGCTCGAACAGAAGAGCTATGTCGAAGAAGATGGAGCTGCTGATGAACAAAGTAAACCTTATCAATTCCACATTCAGGTATTCGTTAACAAACAGGGGAATTGAAGTATTATGCTCGAAAAAAGAAACAGACAGAATCTTTTGATCAGTTTTCCCAATTATTCAGGGTTTCGTTCGACTGTGAACAGATCAGAAATTCTTCATCCGGGTTTCGTTGGGCGAAAATTATCATCCAAAGCTGTCTGATTTTGGGTTGGCAAAGGTAGGTCCTGTAGGGCACTACACCCATGTTTCCACTGGAGTTATGGGTACTTGTGGATATTGTGCTCCAGAGTATGCTAAAACAGGTCAATTGACTCTCAAATCTGAGGTTTATAGCTTTGGAGTTGTTCTTTTGGAGATCATCACGGGTCTGAAAGCCCTTGTGGTGCCAAAAACACTTCAGGTAAGCAGAATCTTGTTGCACGGGTAACAATTCTCAAACATTTTCAAGTTGTCTTTTCTCCTCCTCCACTTAAGAGTGCCACTGATTTTGGTCTAGTCTTCAAAGTTTTTTCATCCATGAGCAATTGAACGAAAAACTATGATCAGAGCTCAGTTCGCCCATTTTTTTTGTGAGGTCCGATCAGAGCTCGGCCCAGTAGCCTTATCCAGTGTGCCAGCTTTTGTAAGTTGTCATCACACAATAAAAATTACAGGCCTGCTGCCAGCCTGAGGTGCTAGGCCTGTGGAGCAGGCCTTGGGCCAAACCTGGGAATTGTTTCACTGAGGAGAGGCTGAGGTCGATAATACTGTGTAGATTGTAGACGAGAAAGTAGACTTTGTTTAGGAAGAAGCAGCTGAGATTTCCTTACAGAAGAACTACAGGCTTATGAAGCCATACATGAATTCTAATTTCACTCGTTGATAAGCGCTACAACTATCACAAAATTACGCCAAAACGAAAGAGATGTAACGTAACATACCAAAAATTAGTCTAAATTAGAATTCAAATTTCTGCAATTAATTTAAATTAGCCCCAATAAGAAAAAAAAATTCCCCAATTACCAGCCCTAAATTGAAGATGCTTCTACGTGAATAAATTGATCCAATAAGAAATCAATTCCTTTACTAATATCACTTAAAGAATTGAATCAACCCTAATTCAGTGCTCAGTGACGAAGAAAATCACATAAACACAAAAAAATTTCTCTAAAATTCTGAAAACCAGAGAACAATCGGAGTTCTTATCTCGCCGGACCTCCAACCACCGCAAACCACTCAGCTGCGATTAGAATTTTTTTAGGAAGAAGAATCATAGCTTTGTTCGACTCCACACTCCATTGACGAACTTCCTGTCTCGGCCGAGCAACTGCACAGACAAACTTTCTCTCTTTGGCCAGATCCATCTTCGTGTGGACAGATTCTCTCTTGGCCTCCATTGACAATCACCATTGGCGTAAAATTTCTCTCTCTCGCTCTATCTCTCTCTTACGCACTCTCTTTCTTTCTCTCGACAAAACTCTTGAAGAGGAAGGAGAAAAAAGAAGTTTAATTCAAAATTTTTATTATGAATAGAACCGAACATCAAGACAGAACTAAATCGACCCTACTGACCCGAACCGGCCCTATTGGCCTGAACCAACTCGATCGATCTAAACTCGTTCCTATCAAATCGAATACTTTTGGATCGTTTAAGACTTCTAATATCCAACGCTGAGATTTTATTGGTAAGTAATTTTCTACCCTTGCTACTCTCAAAATGATTATTTTAAGATAAACGAAGAAGTTTATATTTCTTTAATTTCTAGGCAAAGAAGATCAATCTAATGCTCAGAAAAAATACCTAAAATCTTATTCCCTCTCTCTCTCGGAGTTCAAGTAAGTAAAACACTAGGTTTTTAATGTTTAGGTTGTATGCCCTACATCACGAAATATTTATTGAATTATTTTCTTTAAAGTATTTTATTATTTAATTATGTTATTACTTAACACGTATATCTGCATTGACTTAGGAATTCAGAAAGATAAAAATGATAAGACATAATTTATGTGAGTATGAAATGCATGAAAACGAATGAAATTGACGGGAAGCACGAGAATGCTAATGAGAGCCTGAACGCATGAGATGACTAATGAGAGTCTGAATGCATGGTTATAAATTGAGATGATTGATGAAATTTTATGAGGATAAGAAACTGCTAGTTTTCTGAAAGCCTGAACGCATGGTAAGAATTGATAAATGAGTTTCATCCAGTATGAAACTTTTAAAGCATGAAATTGAGTAATGTATGTAATTAAAATCACATACACGTGTTTTCACTCTTACTGAACTTATCTCATGCATTAATTTTGTAGTGCATGTGAGTTTTTATCTGAGAATAAATTGTCACTGACCGAAAATTTTCCAGAAGCAGGCGAGCATACAGAGAATGATGTTGTCGTTGGTTCCGAATAATAATTTAAAGTTATGATTTTATTTCGTTTAAAATGATATTTCATATTTAGTTGCATTTGATTTCAGTTTGAATAATTTATTTTATCAACTATTAAATTTTTTTTCAATTAACTACGTTATTATTTTTAATAAATTAGGTTTTAATTACTGTTTGTCTAGTATTAAATTTTTTCTAAATATTTATTGATAGTTGTTTAAAAGTTTCCACTTACTAAATAATTTCAATCAATTTCAAGGATTTTGAATTAAGAAAATTAAAGTTTTATAACGATTCAATTTTACTAAATTTGCAAATCAATTTGGAAAAAATCTTAATATTTCAAATTGGAAAAAAACGAACATAAATTTTAGGATAGTTACATGCAAACTATTGCTTCTTTAGGGAATTTTGACCATTTTGGTACGAACATAAATTTTAGGATAGTTACATGCAAACTGTTGCTTCGTTAGGGAATTTTGACCATTTTGGTAATGTCAAGTATATGAAATACAGATTTGTCACCTTCGTTCCATGCCTTCTACCTACTTTGCCTTCTTCCATAAACTCAACAATACTCCCGTGCCCAGGGTTGTTGCTACGAAAGCCAGAGAGGCCTCGGTTGAAATATGGAGCCCTGCATGAGGAGGTATGGAGAACTAGTCAGTGCTTATCATTATTGATAATTGTAACTTGCAAATTTGGAAAATCAAGGACGCTCACCAAAGAAATCGATGATCATCTTGCAGCCGATAAATGCTAGAACAACTCCGATGGATGGCTATTTTCATTTTTCAGAAACAGAAAAAAAGTGGGGGAGGAGTATTAAGGGTTGATGCCATTTTGAATAGAGTGGATCAAAAGGAAACTCGACTTAGTTATGAACTTAAAAAATTGTATTACAGAGTTACATTGGTATTTT